>MCJB01052754.1:0-22811 GCA_002018475.1 Nicotiana obtusifolia | reverse complement strand
ACACAGGTCTATCTGGAGTCTGGTCCTAGCCTCGTCACTACTTTGCCGAGGTTAGGCCAGACACTTACCAGCACATAGGGTCGGTTGTGCTGATACTACACTCTGCACTGTTTTGTGTAGATCCCAGTGCCGCAGGCTTCGATCAATGGGAGGCTTTCCAGTCTCGATTTCCAAGTGACCCAAGGTAGTTCCGCAGATGTTCGTGGATCTTGGAATCTCCTGCCCCTTCTCTTTTACCTGTTTCTCCTACGCATTTCAGAAACAGGGCTTTGTTATTTCTTCAAAACCTTATTTGTAGTACTCTTAGATAGTCCGTGAAACTGTGGCGCCAGATCTTGGGTAGTTTGTAAGGGATTTTGTATTGATGATGTTTTGTAAAGTATGAATTTAATTCATATCGTTTTGACGTTACCAGTTTTGGTTGATATTTTTGTGCTGCTAATGAATTCGTAAGTAGAAAAAAGGTAAATAGTCTGGATGGTTGGCTTGCCTAGCTTTCAATAGTAGGCGCCATCACGACTCCCGAGGGTGGGGAAAACCGGGTCGTGACAGGTTGGTATCAGAGCCCTAGGTTTACATGGGCCTGGCAGTTCACAGACAACCTCGGTAGAGTCTGAGGGATCGGTACGGAAACGTCTGTATTTATCCCCCAGAGGCTACAGAGTTAGGAAAAACTCCACTTTTGATTATTCTTGTCGTGCGATTTGCCTCTCAAATACTAATTGGATTCCTACTCTGTTCTTTCGCAGATGGCGAGAACACGCGCTTCCTCATCTACCGCTCCGCAGCCTGAGCCCCCAGCAACAGTTTCCACGCGGGGCAGAGGTTGAGGTCGAGGTCGTGCTAGGGGTCGAGGCAGGGGCAGGACTCAGCCTCCTGCAGCCACACTAATGGCGGAACCTCAGATTGATCTTGACGAGGAGGTTCCAGCCCCAACAGTTCCAGTGCGCCCAGCTCAGGTCCCTGAGGGGTTTATTGCTTACCCCGTCCTTCAGGACGCTTTGGTACGGTTGGTGGGCCTCATGGAGAATGTCACTAGAGCGGGTTTACTTCCTGTAGCACCAGCCACTCCTCAGACTGGGGAAGGGGCTCAGACTACGGCTACTCGACTCCGTAGCAAGTAGCTCCCCAGGCTCAGGTCCCAGCAGTTCAGCCAGCTATGATGGTTCAGCCGGAAGCAGTAGCTCAGGCCGACAATGGGGCGGCCATGTCCGTCGATGCTTTGTGGAGACTGGATAGGTTCACCAAGCTCTTCACTACTACCTTCAGCGGTGCTTCTTCGGAGAATCCCCAGGACTTCCTATACAGTTGCCACGAGGTCCTCAGGAAAATGGGTATTGTTGAGACCAACGGGGTAGACTTCGCGGCATTTCGCCTGTCTGGATCCGCCAAGATTTGGTGGAGGGATTATTGCTTGACTAGACCAGTCGGTCTGCCACCTTTAACTTGGGAACAGTTTACAGAGTTGTTTCTGGAAAAGTTTCTCCCTGTCACTCAGAGAGAGGCTTATCGGAGGCAGTTTGAGCGCCTTCAATAGGGGTCCATGACAGTTACCCAGTATGAGTCCAGGTTCATCGACTTGGCTCGACATGCTCTCATCATACTTCCTACAGAGAGGGAGAGGGTGAGGAGATTTATTGACGGTCTCATTCAGCCGATTCGCCTTCAGATGGATAGGGAGACTGGTAGTGAGATTATTACATTCCAGGAGGCGGTCAATGTGGCCCGCAGAGTCGAGATGGTTCTGTCACATGAGAGTGGTCATGGGTCGGATAAGAGACCCCGCCATTCCGGCAGATTCATTGGTGCTTCGTCTGGAAGCAGAGATTCATATGGTAGAGGCCATCTTCCTAGGCCCTTCCAGTCAGCTCTCCAGGCTTCTCACAGTCCTTCAGGTAACCGCGGTTCTTAGGTGCAGTATTCCGATAAGCAGTCTGTCAGTGTACAACCGCTACAGAGTTTCCAGAGTCGGCAGCTTAGGGCTTGTTACTTGTGTGGCGACACGAGGCACATTGCTAGGTATTGCCGTCGAGCTCTAAGCAATTCTCCACTCCAAGATTCCCATGTTATGACTCAGGCACCAGATGTTCCGCAGCCCGCCCAGCTAGCTAGAGATGGGGGTAGGGGTGCTAGAGGTAGAGGTAGGGGTGTTGGAGGTGGAGCTCAGGTCGGCAGAGGTGGGGTCCAGCCAGCAGTAGGCCGTCTTAGAGAGGTGGCTCAGGGTGGTGGGGCCCAGCCCTGATGTTATGCTTTCCCAGCCCGGCCCGAGGCTGAGGCTTCAGATGCTGTAATTACAGGTACAATTCTGCTTTGTGACAGAGAAGCTTCAGTATTATTTGATCCGGGGTCTACTTACTGATATGTCTCATCTTACTTTCCAACGTATCTGGTTATGCCTAGTGATTCATTGAGTGCTCCTGTACATCTGTCCACCCCGGTGAGTGATTTCATTATGGTAGATCGAGTCCATCGTTCCTGTGTTGTAGTGATTGGTGGCCTTGAGACTCGTGTAGATTTATTGCTTTTAGACATGGTTGATTTTGATGTCATATTGGGGATGGACTGGTTATCACCTTACCACGCCATCCTGGACTGCCATGCCAAGATTGTGACCTTAGCTTTACCGGGTATGCCCCGTTTAGAGTGGAAAGGGACTCCTGGTCATTCCACCCGTAATATTATCTCTTATGTGAAGGCTCGGTGCATGGTCGAGAAGGGGTGTTTGGCTTATCTGGCTCATGTTCGTGATTCCAGTGCTGAGGTCCTCTCTATTGAATTTGTGCCCGTGGTTCGTGAGTTTCCCGAGGTCTTCTCCTCCGACCTGCCGGGGATGCCCCCCGACAGGGATATTGACTTTTGCATTGATGTGGCTCCGGGCACTCAACCCATTTCTATTCCACCGTATCGCATGGCCCCGCCAGAGTTAAAAGAGTTAAAGGAGCAGTTGCAAGACTTACTCGAGAAGGGTTTCATTAGACCCAGTGCTTCACCTTGGGGAGCGGCCGTGTTGTTTGTTAAAAAGAAGGACGGGTCAATGAGAATGTGCATCGATTACCGGCAATTGAACAAGGTTACCATCAAGAATAAGTACCCATTGCCGAGGATCGATGATTTGTTCGATCAGCTCCAGGGTGCCAGGGTATTTTCGAAGATTGATTTGAGGTCGGGCTATCATCAGCTGAAAATTAGGGCATCCGATGTCCCTAAGAAAGCTTTCCGTATCCGGTACGGGCATTACGAATTCCTGGTTATGTCATTTGGATTGACTAATGCCCCAGCGGCTTTTATGGACTTGATGAACTGAGTGTTCAGACCTTATCTGGATTCGTTCGTGATAGTCTTCATTGACGACATCGTGGTATATTCCCGCAGCCAGGAGGAGCACGAACAACATCTCAGAGCGGTTCTTCAGACATTGTGGGATAGTCGGTTGTATGCTAAGTTTTCGAAATGTGAATTCTGGTTGAATTCGGTTACATTTCTGGGCCATATTGTATCGGCAGAGGGCATTCAGGTTGATCTGAAGAAAGTTGAGACGGTCGAGAACTGGCGTAGGCCGGCATCAGTCACAGAGATCCGGAGTTTCTTGAGACTGGTGGTTGCGAACATTAACAAGTACCGTTAAATTCTATCTTTGCTTGGGAAAGTGGGGTAGAATTTGGTAGAAGTAAATATCAAAGACTCAAGGCTTTAAACCTTGTTTAATAAAATCGCTTAGGAATAAGTGAGTTTTATTTAGCATAAATTGATTGTTCTTAATTGCAACTCTTTTATATTTGGAAAAATCATAAAGAGGAAATACTACCTAACTATTGGAAAATATTAGGTAGTCACTTAGACATCATTTGCATATCAAAAAGAACCTTCCGTTCGAAATACATCATATTAACACCGATAGCATTACACTTCATTAATGGGGACACAACCTTGGTTTCTTTAATCAAATTATT
Source organism: Nicotiana obtusifolia (assembly GCA_002018475.1). Taxonomy (NCBI): domain Eukaryota; kingdom Viridiplantae; phylum Streptophyta; class Magnoliopsida; order Solanales; family Solanaceae; genus Nicotiana; species Nicotiana obtusifolia. Next base: position 18,861 of record MCJB01052754.1, on the reverse strand, counting down.
TACATTCTCAACATTTAGATTAGCCTTTATCTAAAAGCAAACTCAGTTCATACTCTTGTTACAGTTAACTAGGTAGAATTATGATTGTAGTCGAGTAACACACTAGTCAGGTAACTTTTTCACACCTATTCCCTGTGGGATTTGACCCCAACCTTGTTGGGTTATTATATTTGACATCGACCACTTGACACTATTCATTAAAGTGAAATTTTAGCGTATCAACCTCCCCATGTCACGTTTGCGAGGTTTACTGACCACCGCCCTTCGTGTTTGCGTAGGCTAAACGGCTCAAGTCCCAGCTCTCAATCGTTCTCTGCGTTTGCGACCTCCCTGTCACGTTTGCGTAGGTACTGCAGGCTCTTCTCCACATTCACGACCTATGTGTCGCTTTCGCAATGAACAATTTCAACGTGCACCAAAAATGCTTCCGCCTGAACGCGGTAATCACCATGCGTTTGCCATGAACGACACCAGAACCAGCATCAGCAGTAGCAAAACATGGGGAAATGACCCGAAATACACCCGAGGCCCTTAGGACCATGTCCAATCACACCAACAAATCCCAAAACATGATACTAACCTGCTCGAGGCCTCAAATCAAACCAAACAACATCAAAACTACGAATTGACCATCGAAACCTTTCTTTCAACTTTCAAGTGACAATTCAATTCTGACTACGCGTACAAGTCATAAAACATGAAGTGAAGCCATCCAAGGCCTCAAACCGCTGAGCGATTTGCTAGAGCTCAATGTGGTTTTATAACTGAAATTAAGTCAAAATAACCACAAAATTCAGATGCAACTTCAAAATATTTTTAAATCACTAACTCAAGCTAAATAACACCCTACTTGTCAAACTTTATGGTACAATTAGATTATGAAAATCTTAGTGAACGTATACATTGAAAAAATCGATTAAAACTTCGACACTCAAAATCAAACAAAACGATAACTTATTTTTCAACTCAAGAATATAAAACAAGAATAATATGTTCAATTAATTAAGCCATCAGAATAAGTTCAAATAATTCAAATATTACATGATAAAATCATAAGTCTACCCAGACATAAACATGCTTTAGCCACGTACGGACTCTCGTCGCCTCGTGCGTAACGGAAGTTCCATATCCATCTCCAATGCCTCTCTTAACTCTTCAATTCAAAGCCAAACGATCCGAAACTAGCCAAAAAAATGTGCAATTCAATCAAAATATACTCCAATGCTTGTAATTAATCAATCTATAAAAACTCCAACTCCGCTCGAAAAGTCAATAAAGTCAACCCTAAAGCCCACGTGGCATGATTCCGAAAATTTCTTAAGATAAACTTTACCCATGACGCCACGAACTCAAATATATGATTTATTTCAAGTTCCATGTCCAATTTCGTGGTCAAAATTAAAAACTATAAAATTTGAGGTCTTCTATAAAAATATCCCAATTTCTACTAATTCTTTCATGTTTATATCCTTATAAAATCCATGTAGTTAACATACAATAGGTAGGAATAACAAACCCTGCCATAGATGATTAAAATATCCCCCTGAAGCTCTCCATAAATCGCCCAAACCAAGAGAGAAATGAGTGAAATGAGGAAAATCTCGATTTTAAACAATCTGCCCTGGCCCGTCCTTCTTCGCAATCATGGGAGCACCTTCGCTTCCGCGAAGAAAAAACTCGCTGCCTCCAAATTTACTCTACGCATTCGCGGACTCCATGTCACGTTCGCGAGGCCTACTGAACGCCGCCCTTCACGTTCCCGTAGGCTAAACGGCTCCAGGCCCTGCTCTCGATCCTTCTCCGCGCTCGCGACCTCCCTGTCACGTTCACGTATGTTCCTCATGCTCTTTTCCACATTCGCGACCTCTGCATCGCGTTCGCGATGAGCAATTTCCGCCTTCCTCAAAAGTGATTCAGCGCGAACGTGGTAATCATCGCGTATTTTCCATTAACGACACCAGAACCAACATCAGCAGTAGCAAAACATGGGGAAATGACCCGAAACACATCCGAGGCCCCTGGGACCTCGTCCAATCACACCAACAAGTCCCAAAACATGATACGAACCTACTCGAGGACTCAAATCACACCAAACAACATCAGAACTACGGAGGAGATTTGGGTTTGTGACAACACACCATCATAATATTTACTTACATGGCATCGAATCTAATGTAAAGCTTCCTAGTGTTGAGATCTTTCTTGAGCCTCTCTCTCTCCTTCTCCTATGTATATGGCTCATAGGATTTAAGGAATCACTTTACTCCCTTTTTGAATATTGTCATGAATCATTTTCACTATCTGGTAACATAACAACATACCACAGAACCTATCATATGTGTACATATCAATCGAAAGAGTCACTTGTCTGCATAATGTTTCTCTGAAATTTGAGATCCCCACCAATTCGGCATAGGAAGATCTTTTGTTTGCCAATCTCAATATAGATTTCAGTCCACTTAGATCCTTCCTCAGTAAGTAACTCAACTTGTTCCTAGTATTGTAACTGCCCATGACGTGGCTTGGTACCGCAACTTGAGAGTTATTATAGCAGAAACATGTCTAGCTCATAACAAGTGTCCAGTCTATCTTTACACCTCAACAACATGTTATGACTGTATTCCTTAGTAATTAAACTCATTGCGCTAGTCTCCCGACACTCGATGGGATAACCATGAAAGATCGCGTCCTTCCATTAGTCTCTTTAATAGTTCCTTTTTCATAGAATCCTTAATAGGCTCTCCGTCATGACCGAATACACTTTTGGGGTTATCATAGCATCATGTCTGTTACTCATGTTTTCCCCATCATTCATTAGCATCTGGGTACTTTCCAAGTCACAAACCCCGTGGTGAACTCATTATGAACATACGCAAACGTTCCACCATTACTCTAAAGGGCCTCCTTAGGTTCCGTTATTTTTAATACTCGGCTTTTAGAATCATTTACTTTGCCATTTTCATGTGCGGAGAGTTTATTATCCTTAACATTCCATATCTCTGGGTGGATAGGGGTGTATCATTTGCCTTTCTCCTAGGAGCCGCTACAACATTTAAGGCCTCCAGCCACACTTGGCCTAAGATTTCAAGAAGTGTAGCATTTAATCAAAGACAACACTTTATGCCTTTCGGCTATGCTTTTACGGGGGTGGCCTAAAGAACCGTATCCTTTGACCTATGGCCACGCTTTTTGCGCGTCGCCTTGGAAGCCACACTTCAAAAGTGTGGACAATCCGCTAAAAAAACTACGATTCATATTTTCTCTTATAGCCAAGCTTTTATGACGTAAAGCGACATGCTTGAGGCGTGGTCTTTGGTTCCTTATAGACCATGCTTTTAAAGCGTGGCTTCTAAAGCAACAATTAGGGCTGGCTAGTGGTTCGGTTTCAACCAGACCGGACTGGTTAGGGACCGAAAATCGGCCCGGACCGGTTGAAACCGGACCAATTAAAGGGGGGCTACTGGTCCGGTGGCGACACGGTTTTAGGTATTTGGACCTGATCGACCGGATGAAAATTGGTCCGGAACCGGACCGGTTCGGCAGTGGCAGTTCTTTGTTTAAATTATAGCCGTTGCCAACGGCTCTATTGAGAAAATAGCCGTTAGGCAACGGCCAAAAACGGCTATTTTAACCCCATAACCACCCCATAACCCCCCCCCCCTAACTTTTTTTCTTATAAATACCCCATTATTTCATCATATTATTCACAAAAATCATCAAACTCTCTCTAATTCTCTCAAAATCATCTACAATATTGCTATTTTTTTACTTTGGCTACTTATCTAAATCTAAATTCCACAATTTTGGTTATTTATCAAGTTTTACTTGGAGTTGCTAACTTGCTATCAATTGAAGGTTCAAGTTTCAACTTCATCTCAATTATACGGCTATATTGGTTGGTCGTTCCTATCTCTACTCTTTAATTATATTTTTGTGATATATTTATTTTATTTGCTATAAACTATAATTATGTCTCAAAGAGGTTCAATTGGAACTAGTAGTGGGGGCGGGCACGTGGTCGTTCGGAAAATAAGGGTAAAGGAATTATTGGTAGTTCTAATCAACACGTAGAGGAAAATCAATATTATCATGATTTTAGCTCCTTTAATCCTCTTGATTCACAAAACGTAGAAGCGGAATTTAATTATGAAATTGGGTTTAATTTAGAAGAACAACGTGAATTTGAGGCTAGTCCACATGAAGTTCAGTCCGACTTGCCTCCTCCCGTACCTCCCACTAGAGCCCCGGTTCAATGTAAGGATAGATCTGAGGTTTGGGAATTTGTACAGAAGAACAAGGATACTCAGACGGTTGTTTGTGGTCTTTGTGGACATGTGTGGATGTTTAGAACTAGGGGTAATGAAGGTGGGACGGGTAAAATTAGAACTCACTTATTAAAGAAACATCCCAAGGAATGGTCAACGCGGGCGGGGGGTATTTATCTTGGAACCGAGCATGGGGGGTAGCACATGACGCATCCTTGGGTATCCAAACTAAACTTAACCAAACAACAGGAGGAATTCTTAGTTACGATAAACAAAGGGATAGAGAAAATATTGCTAAACTAGTTGCGATAGAGGGTTTGCCTTACAGTTTTCCTTCTTCTACTGGTTTTGTTCGATATATCCAAGCTACATATAATCCTTCCTTTAAAGGTTTTTCAAGAAAAACTGTAAAAAATGATATTATTAAATTTAAAAATGAATATAGAGATTATTTGAGATATTTATTTGATAACTTTGACACTAGAGTATGTCTTACAACTGATATGGGTCGTTCTACTAATAACTGCGATTATATTACTGTTACTGTTCATTGGATAGATCCTGATTGGGTCTTCCAAAAACGTATAATTGCATATAAAGTAGTTGGTGAACCACATACGGAAAATTATATTTCCAAAACTGTTTCATCTGTTTGTTGTACTTATTGTTTGACTAATAAAGTTTTTAGTATTACAGTAGATAATGCTACGAACAACACATAAGCACTTAGGAATTTAAGACCTATTTTAAACCCCCCTTTTGAGGAATTTTTTCATGTTAGATCTGCATGTCATATCTACAACTTAGTAGTCAAGGATGATCTTGACTTATTTAATAACATTATTGAAAAAGTTAAAGTAGCTATTGCCTTTATTTTTAGAAATAAAAATCAACAAAGAAAAAGAGAATGGGAAACAAAATGTATAGAATTAGGAATGCCGATTAGGAGAATTCCAAAAGAAGTTTCTACTAGGTGGAACACTCTATATGAAGCATTAACGGTTGCTTACGAATATAGAGAACCAATAACTCAAATGTATAATAAATATTTTATGGAACTTTACCACCTTAAGGAGGAAGATTGGAACCTTGAACACCTCCTCCAGTTTTTAGAAAATTTTATCATGCTACTTTAGAACTTTCTGGACAGTATTATCCAACTACTCCTACTATATTATACTATATAGCTGGCATATCCCAATTATTAAAATTATATAGGCAATACGCTTCATATAAAATGGCTGTAGAGGCCATAATTGAAAAATTTAAAAACTATTTTTTCCCACTTCCTCAACTTTTTTACATTGCTTCTGTGTTGCATCCTGCATTTAAATTAAAGTTAACTGAACGACTTGTTCGGGAAATATACAAATTTAGATATTACACCTCTTGAAATTGCAACTAACAAGTACCCTAGTGTAGATGTTGCTCGAGGTAAAGTTTCTACTGATTTTCAGGCTGTTTTCGCAAAGTACAGAGCTTGGGCAGAGAGTGCTACACCAACTGCACCGATACTTTCAACCGGTGAAAGTTCTTCTCAATTAAGCAAACGGCATGCTGGGATGAGCAGCTTTGGAGGACTTGATCAGAGGCTGCTTTCAGAACAAGATGACTACGGGGAGGAATACAGCGAGTTCCAAGTATACTTGATCCAGTATCCGAAGAAATTTATAAGTTTTGGAACTCACGATCTATTGGATTACTGGAAGAGTCAAGAAGCACAATTTCCAATACTCTCAAAAATGGCCCGCGATATCTTGACAATTCAAGCTTCATCAGTTGCGTCGGAGAGTTCTTTCAGCCAGGGAAGATTTCAGATTGGAGATCATCGACATTCACTGAGAGAAGAAGCAATGGAGACAGGAGTCCTATTCAGAGATTGGATCAGAGCAGAGCGAAGAAACTTTGGAATACCGGAGCTTTCACAGAAAAAAGATAGAGCATACATGGATCAAATTTTGAGCGACGGAACAAGCGAAGAAGGGAATCAAACCAACGAGACGGAAGATGAAGAAGATCAAGAAGAAGACGACGACGAACCGGAACAACAACAACATGTTCCAAAGGAAAAGCCTACAGCTATATTAAAAAAACTAGCGAGCATGTTTAAAAGAATATAATTTTATACATCAAATTACATATTAATAAAATTGCTCCAAGTTCACATCACAACTCTTGTGTTCTTAAATTTTGAAACTAATTCAAAGTTTGTAAGAATATTAGTGTAACTTCTTTAATTCTAAGTTTTAACTTTGAAACATACTTTTTATTTCAAATATATATTCAAAGTTAGTAATATTTAGTTGTTATATTTTCAAAAACTTATAATTTCCTTCTACTAGACTACTACAAAATTTATAATTTTACTAACTTTGAATATATTTCAAGGTTTGAAATTTGAATCTAATTATAAATTTTGAAACTAATTCAAAGTTTGTAAGAATATTAGTGTAACTTCTTTAATTCTAAGTTTTAACTTTGAAACATATTTTTCATTTATTTATAAAGTTAAATAAAGCAGGCAAATGGCAATTATTAAAAAAAAATAAAAAAAAAATAGAATATAACCGGGTGGCCGGCCGGACCGGACCGGATAAAATCGGTAGACCGGACACCGGTACCGGTCACGATCTGGTCGGAGTATTTTTAACCGGAGGGGTCGGACCGAAAATGACCGGTTAGGTCCGGTTCTCGCCCAGTGAATGTACCGGACCGGAAAAAAAAATCCGGTCCGTGACCGGACTGGACCCGTTGCCATCCCTAGCAACAATCATCAATCATAGCGCCAAATGCCAATCCTTATTGTGACATTTTCTAAACGTGGCCATTTTGTGTATGCTGTAAAATCACTTTGAAAATTTTTTATTTGTCACAATTTTGTATTTTAAGAAATTTTAGTTACCTATATTAAATTATGTATTCATATTTGTTTCAAGCACATACATTATGATCTCAAAAATTAAATTAGATAATAAGTAACAGAATAAAAATAGGTCAAATGCATATACTTGAAATAAACTTCAATAAAGAAATATAATTTGTGTAGTATTGCCCATGCTAATAAAGCACTGCTTCAAGTTCACTAGCACTAAACGCTACAAAACAAAATTTATTCATATAAGTATCAATAATAATAAACATCACAATTCTTCAAAAAGTCTTCCACATTCACTTCAATAGGTCAAATTGATTTGTGGTCGCCACTTTCAGTTGCATCACCCTCATTTTCTTACATATTAAAAATAAAACTAAAAATTTAGAAAAAAAACCTACATATAGCGTGCAGAGAACTTTGCCTAGATTGATAACCCACAAAGTCGATACAAAAGCATATGCATAACAGTAGTATGTAGATCTGAAAAAGACAAGAATCATTGAATATCTTCATAAAATTGCATAAACAAAGTCTCAAACCCAATCAAGAAACTAATTAGAATCCAAGGATGAATTGAGAATCGATTATTGAAGACGTGCAACGGCTGTTGACAACCACAAAGAAATGTTATGTGCATGAATCTTATCACAGGATTCACAACATACCATCTTCATGTAGCCTTAATTCTTTTTCAGCTAAATGATATATTTTCTCCAACAGATGTTAGAGTTTTTTTGCGCTTTTCGCCTTTGATAACACTGATTGTCCATAAGACTAGAAAATTGACGGATCCTTAATGAAAGCAGTCCTAATGTTTTAATCTATGACAATTTGCTGCAATACGGCAACAGATCAGCAAATTCTTGTACAAAAAAAGGTGCAGGCATCAAATTCAACTTTTTATAGTCCTCTTCACCTCTTTGTACTATTAGCATATATATACCAACAATCTGACACTACATACCAATAAATGGGAAAAAGAAACAGATATCGAAAATAAGTTATAATACATGATTATTTCCATGACTTGAAAATACAAAAAAGCAATTCAAGTAGCTAAAATCCAGTAAATCTTTTTCCAGATTATTGTTGTAGTATCTTTTTGAGCCAAGTTTTAAACCCTATTATCCAAGTATTAACTCCCAACTCGAATTGCAGAGATGAAAAAGGATCAACTTTATTGGTAATAAAAGACAAAGAAGTCTATATTTATGGAGGTTATGCTTCTCAACCATGGGAGAAGCATGCTGACTTTTATGGAGACATGAAGTCTTTCCTCTTCCAGCTATACTTGAAGGCATAAGTTTACCGTCGTATTGGAACGAACACTAATTTACAGTGGGTAATCTCCTGAACCTTTTGAAACAATTGATATCTTTTTACTTTATACATTTTAGCTGTCAAAGAAATAATGGATTCAGTTGGTATCATCGGAGAAGGCTTCCTCTTGTTTAAAATTTATACGTTCTTCCAACTCTTAAAAAGTTTTCCGGTTATCCTGTAGGTTCACTTGGTATCCTAGGACAGTTTACAAATCATTTACAAAAAATAAATTCTATTCCTGAAACATATTTTCCTTCCATTCATTCATAACTCATGTTATTATGTAACACAACTATCAAAAGCAAATAAAAAAGTTTTATGTACCAACTGAATAAAAAAGTTTCGCATTTCTTCTCTACTCATTTCCTTCATTTCTTCCTTCAGAGAAGTCATTTCATTAGCATGCTTTTGTTTAAGCTTGTTGATTTCCTCATATTTTTTTAGAGAGCTTATCGTGACCGATCTACCATAGCATCTAACCCGACCAGGCTGCTCCTTTCCAAAACACAGCCCTAAATGCATCATGTGATGTTTCTCCCGAACATTGACTATTCTGAAGTTTAGACTGCCTGTACTCATTTACAAGTCAAGATAGAATGAATACTATAATAAGTTTCAACAAGTCATGTTAGATTAACTATTCATTGTTTCGCAATAACTTTTCAGTTTTTGTAACATTATAAATATTTATAAAGAATAAAGCCGAAACATTACAAGAAACACATTCAGTTAAAGAGAGAAAAATATAATAACAAGATCTTAGCTTGCAATATGACTTATTGCAACTTGAGTATCTGTATGAACTTCCTTCCCTTCCTTTGTACGGGTTGTAAGAAATATTTCAGACTTTGATGGTTCCTTGTTGTTCTCTTTTGTTGCACGCTATAAATTACATCAAAGAATGTAAAAAACAAATATCAATGTGTTACGATAAAGTACAAGAAGAAATGGAAGTCAGATTTTTTACAAAGTGTTGACTAAATATTATCAATGTCACGCGTACTCTTGTAAAATTAATAGGTCTCATTCGATGCCTCCACTTTTAATTTTTCGGGCTTTCATAATTTAATTGGCTCATAAACTAATACCAAAAGAAGTATATTAATTAATAAATCAAAAAGTAAAAAAGATATAATGCAACAGAGTAGAAATTCATAGTTTAATCTTACTTGGTCATCTGAGTCCTTCCAATACTCAATCAATTGGAGAAAATGAACTTCTAGTATCTCATTCAGACGATTTTGTAGCATATCTTCCTCAGTAGCATTCCTATTGAAATATTTCATCATAATACTTCTCTTGTGTTGCCTCCAAGCATCACGAAGACCAGCCACCCACTTCTCTCTTTCAGATGGAATTATGAACTTCGACTATGCAAACTAACGTATATTGATCTTCACTTATTAGGAAATATCCAAAATAATACAATTGAAAAATTAATTTTTCTTATGTTGACATACTCCCACATTCGTTGAATAATATTCTCTGACACATCATGTCGGGTAGTATGCACCTAGGGGATAAATCTAGGATTTCTGCAAATGTTCCTATAAAGTTGGTCAAATCAGATACTTTCTTGTTAGTTGGTCCCACTGTGCGTTCTTTGTCAAATATCATCTCTTCTCTTTCTTCAAAACTTCTTGCGTGAATATTCTTACATGATGTTTTTCCTCGAACCCTTTTCTTCTCTAATGTCCCTAGATTGATAAAACAGCCAAGACGTAGCAAAAAAATTACAATATGTTAGGTTCAAGACATACCACCTGTAGCACAATCGATGTTCATATCCTCATCTCCTACAGACTCATCATTACCAACTTCTTCTTGTGCAGCAAAATTATTGAATTCTATTTCATGCTCATCAATAAGAGGGGACGACATAAATCTGACTTCATTTACTAGTTGATTATGAGGATGTTTTTCACCAACTACGTTTATCCCATATTTTTCAATAAATTAATTAAGACTCGTCGACGTTAGGACTGAGTTTGTCTTTACCTTTTTGTAATTTGGTACCTCTTCGATGTCAAGTTGTTTCTCTCCTTCACCTTGTGTTATTCCAATCATATGGAAAATGTTACGATCTACCTTTGAAGATGATTGGTGCATGGATATGTGCATATGTAATTTACTCATTCCTTGCTTTTGAATGGGCAAACGATATTTGGTCAGGCCTATGGCTGGATCCTTTTAGATCTACGGGCCGGGGCTGGTAAGATCTGGTGAATCGAAAATAATTAATTAAGAATTAATTTTTTTTTATGGAACAGACATATGAATATGCGTGGATCATCCTTTCATTCCACTTCCAGTCCCTATGTTAATAGGAGCAGGACTTATTCATTTTCTAACGGCAACAAAAAGTTTTCTATTTCTAACCATCGGAGAGATTTAATCCTATTCGAGAATCGAGCGTTGAAACATCTAGAAGGGTTGGCTTATAGTTATTCAATTACAGATACCTCCCTCTCCTAACCGACCCTTTCTAAAATACTCAAAAAAAATCCCTTTTTTGTAAATTCTTTTGAACCTTACCTTTTCTTATTATTCCACCTTGATAAATCTAAATGGACAAATTGATTAGGCCGAATAATTCCATATGTATAGAAATATAATTATTTAATTGATCTTTCATACAATTTATTAGTGAAAATGAATAATTTATTTATTAATTATTAATATTTTGGTCAATCGCTGAATAGAATCAACTGAAAGGGAAATCATTTCGCCCTTTTTTTATTTAATTTAATTTAATTACACGTCCTAAACCTATACAATAAGAATTTTAATTATTGACAAAAATTCTTATGTTCAAATTGCTCCCTTTCGACTGGCATTATCACACCGCCATCACCAGATTCAATTGCCGCTCCTAGCCCGATTCCAAGACCTGACCAGGTTTGAAAGTTCAAGCAGCCTTGATCAACTATGGGAAAGTACCGATTTTCCGCAGTGAAGGACTTCGCGGGAAAGCATTGATTTCTGGTCTCATGGTGGCAAAGAAAAAGAAAGAGGAAGCACTCAGGGCCCTCTTCGTCAGAGTGACCCCATCGGGGCGATCCAGTCACCCGGAGTTCAAGTTCGATCCATTAGGTTTTTTTTTTACATAAAAGTTCTCCTACCTCCACTGTTAATATGTTTCGGCAAGACTCGAATCCTGGACCTATGCCTCCTCTATTATGGTGAATTGTGTGAACCGTCTCTCTAAATAACTTACCAATTAAATTAACCTTTGTTTACTTTTTCCTTTCCTTGCAATATTATGTGATTTGTTCAGATCTTCCCTTGAAGGCGATTGAATTGATTTGTACAAAGGCAATTTACTCCTTCCTAACTTTTGAACTGACTCATCGAATTGAGTTAACCTCTGTCTACTTTGTCCTTCTGATGTTGGAGGCATATGATTCTTCTTTGAAGCTCCAAGTAATGCCAACTCTTTCGAAGCTTTGCCTTGTGATCACTAGCAAGATTTTCTCTCTTAATCTGAAATTTTTTGGCTAACTCAGCACTTGATCGGTATTAGAAATCAAAACCTATATTCTTCATTGGACTTTGAGCGTTGTTTGGATTTGCAACTTTTTTCTTAAGACGTCCTGCTTGATTCGACCTACATACAAAAAAAGTTAAATTACTTTAGCCCAACAACTAGTAAGAATATGTAACACTATGTGAGAAAGTAAATATTTAAGAAATTAGCCTAACCGACCCTTTCTAAAATACTCAAAAAAAATTCCTTTTTTGTAAATTCTTTTGAACCTTACCTTTTCTTATTATTCCACCTTGATAAATCTAAATGGACAAATTGATTAGGCCGAATAATTCCATATGTATAGAAATATCATTATTTGATTGATCCTAAGTTCATGCAATTTATTAGTGAAAATGAATAATTTATTTATTAATTATTAATATTTTGGTCAATCGCTGAATAGAATCAACTGAAAGAGAAATCATTTCGCCCTTTTTTTATTTAATTTAATTTAATTACATGTCCTAAACCTATACAACAAGAATTGTAATTATTGACAAAAATTCGTATGTTCAAATTGTTCCCTTTCGACTGGCATTATCACACCGCCATCACCAGATTCAATTGCCGCTCCTAGCCCGATTCCAAGACCTGACCAGGTTTGAAAGTTCAAGCAGCCTTGATCAACTATGGGAAAGTACCGATTTTCCGCAGTGAATGACTTCGCGGGAAAGCATTGATTTCTGGTCTCATGGTGGCAAAGAAAAAGAAAGAGGAAGCACTCAGGGCCCTCTTCGTCAGAGTGACCCCATCGGGGCGATCCAGTCACCCGGAGTTCAAGTTCGATCCATTAGGTTTTTTTTTTTACATAAAAGTTCTCCTACCTCCACTGTTAATATGTTTCGGCAAGACTCGAATCCTGGACCTATGCCTCCTCTACTATGGTGAATTGTGTGAACCGTCTCTCTAAAAAACTTACCAATTAAATTAACCTTTGTTTACTTTTTCCTTTCCTTGCAATATTATGTGATTTATTCAGATCTTCCCTTGAAGGCGATTGAATTGATTTGTACATAGGCAATTTACTCCTTCCTAACTTTTGAACTGACTCATCGAATTGAGTTAACCTCTGTCTACTTTGTCCTTCTGATGTTGGAGGCATATGATTCTTCTTTGAAGCTCCAAGTAATGCCAACTCTTTCGAAGCTTTGTCCTTGTGATCACTAGCAAGATTTTCTCTCTTAATCTGAAATTTTTTGGCTAACTCCGCACTTGATCGGTATTGGAAATCAAAACCTATATTCTTCATTGGACTTTGAGCGTTGTTTGGATTTGCAACTTTTTTCTTAAGACGTGCCGCTTGATTCGTCCTACATACAAGAAAAGTTAAATTACTTTTGCCCAACAACTAGTAAGAATATATAACACTATGTGAGAAAGTAAATATTTAAGAAATTAGACACATAACAACCCCTAGTCTTCAATTGTTTTCTTGGATATGCTCTAGAAAATTAAAAAATATTAACATCTAGTACATAATCACTTCTAATATATAGATAGTCGATTAGAGACAATTACAACCATTGAACATTATAATTAAGAAGAATTATTTTATCTCTGACCACTGGAAAGGAAAGATAAAAGAGAAAGAAGATTCCAGAGCATATATAAGTAAACAAAGTTACAAAAGTACATGTTCAGTATCTCATGGTTCCTTAAGATTTGTGTATTGGGTCAAACATGATCGATTGCTCGGGTCAAACATGATCGATTGCTCGAGAAGGGTCGAGCCCGGATACGATACGAGACCGGGTTGCCTCGACCCGAGGTCAGCAAGACGAGCACGAAATTGGAGCAACCGAAACGGGATGACCGATGTTGACCGACCAAAGGCACATCTCGTAACAGAAGATCGGTTGCAACCGGATATTTCGTGGATTCCTGATATCTCGCCAGGAGTAAATATCTCAACCGTTATAGACGTTAAACCGCCATTTTAGGATATTCCATCCCGTAATTAAAGGAATTTACCCTGTAATTAGACTTTTACCATGTTTAGGACTCTTTTATCTACCTATAAGAAGGGCATTTGACCTTCATTGTAAGAGACGATACTTACAAGAAAAAATACTAGAAATTGTTACTACTCATTGCTACAGTTCATCAAATTCCGTTTGCTTTTTAATATTTTGTCATCGGCTACTCAACCATTGCGGTTTGATTATTACTTTTTATCCATTGTATTTCTAAGTTATTTGCTTTATATTTTACATTGTATCAAATTGATTCGCGCATCCTTAGCACTACGAACAAATTCAATTGTTACTCGGTTTTAAGGGTAAACAGTTTGGCGCCCACCGTGGGGCCAAGGATATTAGCGAATTTTTGATACAATTCTTTTTTCACGCACTACTTTACGCTTGCTCTTTGCAGAATCTTCTATTTTTCATGTTATAGCCTAATCATGTGTCACTCACTTCCCGTCAATAACGAATTCAACCACCAAAGCGAAAACAACGCTATGCCCAGAAATGAGGTCCCAATCGACGCCAACTCCCAAATGGTAGTCGAAACCGATCAAGCCCCCAGCCCATCGCACAGCGTTCGGGGGGAGAACCACTCGGGTGTGCAGCAAAGTGGGGAAGATGATATTAGCCTCAATGTAATATTTGATATGCTGCTAGCCCAGCAAGCGGCGATAGCCCAATTACAAAGCCGTATTCAGAACCCAGGCGGGGCCGAAGCCGTTCCTCCTCAAGTGGTAGCCGAACAAAACGAGCGGGTCACACCACAACCAGAAGAAAACACCTCAGAAATCAACTCCGAGATTTTCAAGATGCTCGAGGAGTTGACTAAGAGGGTCGAGACAGGAGAAAAAAGGATCGAAGCTAACGACAAGAAAGTCGAGACATATAATTCGAGGGTAGACCAAATACCAGGAGCACCTCCTGTGTTGAAAGGTTTGGACGCAAAAAAATTTGTGCAAAAGCCTTTCCCGTCCAGTGCCGCTCCGAAGCCGATTCCGAAGAAGTTCCGCATGTCCGAAATTCATAAATATAACGGAACTTCGGATCCAAATGAGCACGTAACAGTTTACACCTGTGCTATAAAGGGGAATGACCTCGAGGACGACGAAATCGAGTCCGTCCTGCTGAATAAATTTGGAGAAACACTTTATAAAGGGGCAATGACGTGGTATCACAATTTGCCACCAAATTCCATCGACTCCTTCGCCATGCTCGCTGATACCTTCGTCAAGGCCCATGTAGGCGCTATCAAGGTCGAGACGAGGAAATCGTACTTGTTCAAAGTCAGACAACGAGACAGCGAAACATTAAGAGAGTTCGTATCTCGATTCCAAATGGAGCGGATGGACCTACCACCGGTCACAGACGACTGGGCCGTGCAAGCCTTTACTCAAGGGCTCAATACCAGCAGTTCTGCGGCATCTCGACAACTTAAAGAGAGCTTGATTGAGTACCCGGCCGTTACCTGGGCAGACATCCATAACCGATATCAGTCGAAGATCCGAATAGAAGATGACCAAGTCGGGGTTGCGTCGGGCTCCTCCTATCCCGTTAAAGCTTTTGATCGACCTCTAAGGGATAATTTTCGAGAGCCAAGGTTGAACCGAGACAGACATCGACCCTACCCAGAAGATCGAAGGGTTGTACTAAGGGGGCACAACCCCCCGAGACAAGAAAGCAGGTATGACCCCAGCCAAAGGAACAGAAGGCCATTGCCGGAAAACAACTTCGAGAAAGTCAATAATCGTCAAGAAGCACCCATGTTGGCCGAATATAATTTCAATGTCGATTCATCGACGCTGGTTTCAGCAATCGGTCGCATCAAGGACACCAGATGGCCAAGGCCGTTACAAACAGATCCTGCCAAGAGAGACCCCAACCTTATATGCAAGTATCATGGCACTCACGGGCACAGAATGGAAGATTGCCGACAGTTGAGAGAAGAGGTAGCTCGGTTGCTCGAAAATGGGCATCTTCAGAAATTTCTAAGTGACCGAGCAAAAAATCAATACGAAAATAGGGATAGACTGACAGACCAAAGAGAACCAAAACACACAATCAACATGATAATTGGGAATGCGGATGTTCCTCAAGTACCGGTGCTGAAACGTACCAAAATATCCATTACGAGAAAAACGTACTCGGGACTATGCTACAGAAAGAACTCTATACTTCAGCGACAAAGATATCGAAGGTCTCACACAACCTCACAACGACGCACAGGTGATATCGATGTTAATATACGATACTCGAGTGAAGCGCGTACTTATCGACCCCGAGAGTTCAGCCAATATAATCCGATCTTGGGTCGTTGAACAACTGGGACTAACGAACCAGATCATTTTCGAGGTCCGAGTGCTCAACAGCTTCAATATGGCATCGGAGACAACCAAGGGAGAAGTAACGCTGATGGTAAACATCGGTGGAACCACCAGGGCAACGAAATTCTGTGTGATTGAGGGCGATATGAGATATAACGCCCTGCTCGGAAGGCCCTGGATACATGATGTTAAGGCCGTACCCTGAACCTTACATCAGATGTTGAAATTCCCATCGGCCGAGGGAGTCGTCACCGTCTACGGAGAACAACAGGCGGCGAGGAAAATGTTCGCAGTAGAGGAAGCAACACCGAAACCTACCGCTCCTCAACGGAAGGCCAAATAGCAATCAGAGAACCTACCTTCAACAGAGGAGGGTGAGCAAGATCAGCTCAACGAAGATAACTACAGGGTACCCTGATCCTTTGTCATCCCAGATGAGTCCGACACAACCAAGTCAACAATCGAGGAGCTCGAGCAAATCTCGATCCGCCATGACGCGCCCGATCGGAAGGTGTACCTGGGCTCGGGTTTGAACTCCGAGCTCAGGACCAAACTACTTACTTTTCTCTCAGCTAATGAAAGTTCTTTTGCTTGGTCCCATTTAGACATGACAGGTGTACCACCGGAGATTGCGACGCACAAGCTGAGTGTCGACCCAAAATCCCGGCCGGTCAAACAGAAAAGGAGACCTCAATCCGAAGTCAAGCAGGTCTTCATCAAGGATGAGGTAACCAAACTCTTAAATATAGGATCCATTCGAGAGGTAAAGTACCCCGAATGGTTAGCTAACGTAGTTGTAGTACCTAAAAAAGGGAACAAACTTAGGATGTGTATAGATTATAAGGACCTAAATAAAGCATGCCCCAAAGATTCTTTCCCCCTGCCCAACATCGATCGTATGATCGATGCTACTGCTGGCCACGAGACTTTTAGTTTTCTCGACGCCTATTCTGGATATAACCAGATACAAATGGATAAGGATGATCAAGAAAAATCATCCTTCATCACTAAATATGGCACATACTGCTATAATGTGATGCCATTCGGGCTTAAGAATGCGGGGGCTACATATCAGCGTTTGGTGAATAAGATGTTCGAAAACCAACTAGGTAAAACTATGGAAGTGTATATCGATGACATGTTGGTCAAGTCCCTGCGAGCAGAGGACCATCTTAGTCATTTGCAGGAAACATTTGACATTCTGAAGAAGTACAATATGAAGTTGAACCCGGAAAAATGCGCGTTCGGAGTAGGCTCTGGGAAATTTCTCGGGTTCATGGTCTCGAACAGAGGAATAGAGATCAACCCGGAAAAAATCAAAGCCATCGAAGATATAAAAGTCGTCAATAGCGTCAAGGCCGTACAAAAATTGACAGGCCGGATTGCAGCATTAGGCCGCTTCATATCCAGATCATCGGATAGAAGCCACCGGTTCTTCAATTTGTTAAAAAAGAAGAACGAGTTCTCATGGGGACCGGAGTGCCAGCATGCCTTAGAGGAACTGAAAAGGTACCTTTCTAGCCTGCCTCTATTACATACGCCAAAAACAGGCGAGCTATTATATCTTTACCTCGCCGTGTCAGAGATAGCGGTAAGCGGAGTTCTGGTTCGAGAAGAACAAGTTACGCAATTTCCCATTTATTATGTTAGTAGGACATTAGGAGAAGCCGAAACCAGGTACCCGCACTTAGAAAAATTAGCACTCGCCTTATTGAGTGCCTCTAGGAAATTGAAACCATACTTCCAATGTCACCCAATATGCGTGGTGATAACTTACCCACTTAGAAATGTTATGCATAAGCCCAAGTTATCGGGCCGACTGGCTAAGTGGGCCATCAAGATCAGCGAGTACGATATCCAATATCAATCTCGAACCTCGATAAAATCTCAAGTACTGGCCGATTTTGTCGCCGACTTCACACCGTCGCTCATTACCCAAGTCGAGAAAGAGCTCATGACTAAATCGGGGACTCCTTCGGGAGTGTGGACTCTGTTCACAGACGGAGCCTCAAATTCGAAAGGGTCGGGGTTAGGCATCGTACTCAAGCCCCCGACCGAGAACACAATGAGACAGTCCATTAAGACAATAAAACTGACTAACAACGAAGCTGAATATGAGGCTATGATTGTAGGTCTAGAATTGGCCAAGAACCTTGGGGCAGAAATAATCGAGGCCAAGTGCGACTCTCTCCTTGTAGTCAACCAAGTGAATAGAACATTCGAAGTCAGAGAGGGACGTATGCAAAGGTATGTGGATAAACTGCAGGTCACTTTACACAGGTTCAAGGAATGGACCCTGCAGCACATACCTAGGGAACAAAACAGCGAGGCCGACGCCCTTGCTAACCTAGGCTCGTCGGTCGATGATGAAGAAATCGACTCCGAAAACGTCGTGCAGTTGCTGAGATCGGTGGTGGAGGAAGGTCACGCCGAGGTCAACTCGACAAGTCTGACCTGGGATTGGAGAAACAAGTACATAGAATACCTCAGCTCAGGTAAGTTGCCACCTGACCCCAAAGGGTTGAGAGCATTGCGTGCAAAGGTGGCCCGATTTTGTTTGGCGGATGATGGAACTCTATAT
>MCJB01052753.1:0-22215 GCA_002018475.1 Nicotiana obtusifolia | reverse complement strand
TCCAGCAAGCATTGAACTACTACCCAGATCCCCATGGAATCAACAGGAAAGCAACAACAGAAAGTGGAACAGAAGACAGAAACAACAGCAAAAACAGAAGCCAAATACCACAGCAGGACAAGCAAAAACCAACACAAATTTTTGATCTTGAAGCATTTCACTCTAAATTGATACAAATGCATATCCAGCAATACATAATGGATATCCATCACATCAATTTAGGACATAGACAATGTATAGTTTTTGTACACCAAGGAAGGAACTTAGAAATACTTCACCATGTTTTTGTACAGATGACTATATATCAACTTTATGAGATATATAGTCATTACATTAACCTAGGCTCGACTCATCTTGTATATTTTGCACATCAAGGGATATGTACCTATAAACAAAGGTACCTGTACTTTTTTGGGGAGGTAAGGTTCATGTCCCCCTCCGTCTTTGTAAAGTTTAACTACTGAAGCTAATAAAAGACCTAATTTAAAAAAAAAAAAAAAGATGGCTCCATACGAAGCTATTTACGGACAGAAGTTTAGGTCGCCTATCGGATGGTTCGATGTTGGGGAAACTAAGTTAGTAGGACCAGAGTTGGTACAACAGGCAATCGAGAAGATTAAGCTTATACAGGAAAGTCTATTAGCAGCTCAAAGCTGTAAGAAGTCTTATGGTTGACGACTGGGTATTCCTAAAGGTATCACGGATGAAAGGCATTATGATGTTCGGTAAGAAAGGAAAACTTAGCCCTCGGTATATTGGACCATATAAGATCATGTGCAAGGTAGTCCAGGTAGCATATGATTTAGACTTGCCTTCTAACTTGGATTCTGTACATCCGGTCTTTCATGTGTCTATGCTCCGTAAGTGTATCAGAGATCCTTCCAGATTCGTGTCAGTTGACGATGTTCAGGTCATAGAGCAGCTATCATATGAGGAATCTCCCATTACTATACTAGATAGACATGTTCGGAGATTGAAAACCAAAGACGTAGCTTCGATTAAAGTACTTTGGAGAAACAATAATGTGGAAGAGCTGACTTAGGAAGCTAAAGAAGACATGAAGTCTAGGTATCCTCACTTGTTTCCGCTTCTAGAGGAGGATCATACTGAAACATCACAGCCATAAGGTGCGTGTATGGATTCTTGTGTTAGTTATTGTCATTGGTCGTATGAGGCCGTTGTCGTTATTGATGATTGTGGCCCTATTTGGCATTGTATTAATGGGTTTGCTACGTGAAAGGCTGGTATTAGTACTGTTGAAGAGGAGACTCTGCCAAAATTTTTATAAACTGGGAGTTTAACATTCGAGGACTAAGGAATGAGAGAGGAGTGACCTAGGATATTATGAAGTTAGAACTCTGATGTCTCTAATGCCCTAGGGAAAAAACCGCAGATAGTACGTGATATTTGGGGAAGTTAGTATAGTGGAATAGAAAGTTAAGAATCCGGTAAATAAGTTTACAACCAAAAGGTGCCTGTGCCTAAAAGATTGATTGACAGACTCGTAGGTGACGAATGGAATAGGAAGTAGTTTTTAGGAGGGAGGGTGTCCTAACTCCGTGAGAGCCCCATGGCTGTTCCATTGGAGTATAGTCGAGACGATATATTCATTTAGAATAGTTGAGTATTTCATGCAGGTCTTGCACGTTTAAACATCGAGGACGAATGTTTCTAAGGGGGGAAGGATGTTACATTCCGCGTTTTCGTACGTTAAAGTTTCGTCGTAAGTTAATCGGCGTAAGCCCGGGAATGAGATTATTTTTTAGTATATAAGTATGTATGTTATTTATAACAGGTGATAAATAAGTGTTGTGAAGGTTAGAGGGTAAACAAATCGAAGAAAATGAGTTTCGTTGATGTTTGCCAATTTGGAATAAAATATGGTCCAAGCTATAATACCTCGTATTTATGGACTAGTGCCATACAATGTACCACATGAACATGTTAGTAAAGTATATAAAGTACGTAAAAAGTGATTAGTATTTTAAGTAATTTGAGATAACTCTTAATTATGTGGGTAATTGGTTAATTATTGATTTTTAGTGGGAGATTAACAAACTAATTAGGAAATTGTGGATAAGCTTAATGAAGATACCTCCCAACGTGGCAGCAAGTTGGATTTTTAATCAAGCCTAATAGTGACTAGGTAATTTATGTAGCTAGGTGGCATATTTAGGGGATTCTTTGGCAAAGTAATCACATAAAGTGGGGCCCACACCCACTATGATAAAGACACCTCCCTACATCATTAAAGTAAGATGTATATACTTGCAAGTAACTGATGGAATGTCTCAAAAGGAATACATGTGAACCCAAATAATGCTATAGCAGAGTGAGTTGCAATTCTAAAGGAGCATGGTATAACCTTTCTCAAGAACATCATACGGATTGTTCCCTACTTCGATCCACCATTATGTGTTTTGTCGTGATTGACGTGTGTTAGAGGGATTGTCAAGGGAATTGGCTTAGGTATGTTAAGGCTATCCCTTCTTTCCTTTTGGCATGATCTATACGATACAAACAAAATGAGCAAACGCACAACTTTCATAATATGCCTCTATTCATAGAAGCACAAAGTGTGCCTACGTTGTTGATTCCCCATGTGTCTTATTATTATATCGTCTGTTCATGGATTTTAGATAATACGTAAGTTGATAAAGTTATTTCGTGATATTACCCGAAGTCATATTGATCGTATGACATCCCGAGAGATCTTATTGACTTACTTCATTATGCATTGCATCATTTATACATGTACATTGACCCATGACTAGATGGCATTATATACGCATATGTATATGTATAGGATGTATGGGGAAAGGTTACAGCATTTATATACGCATCACCACCTGATCAGTTGGTATACGTTGATGATTTCGCCACTAAGGCCGAGATGATATGATGGGATGCCCTCAGAGGCTTGATGACGTTATGTACCCATATACCGATAAATGATATGAAATTTGTACACATGTGCATGACATTATAAATGTTTCATGATTCATACAACTATTCAAACTTACAGGTTGAGTCCTTTATATCATGTTTCATTCACGTCTTTTATATACTGTTTTTCATGCCTTACATACTCAGTACATTATTCGTACTGACGCCCCTATTGTTTGGGGCCTGCATTTCATGCCTGTAAGTGCAGGTAGACAGGCTGACGGTCCCCCTTCTTAGGATCCTTGCTCAGCAAGAGTTAGTGTGCTCCATTTGACTCGGAGCTACTTTTGGGTTTTGGTACGATATGTTTGTATACAGATATGGGTATGATGGGGCCCAGTCTTGTCCTTTATACAATTGTACACTCTATTAGAGGTCTGTAGACAGTCATATATAGTCTGATAGTATGAGGCCTTGTCGGCTCGCCCTACTGTATTCCGTATATATATGTACATATGTCTTTTGGGCATGTTTTCTCGCGTATGTTATTCACATGGTTCAATAGTTTATTTCCAGACGTTATACATGACCTACACTTATTTCATGTTTTATCTTAGACGTATGCTTAGGGGTGTTCGACAGGTAGGCTCGGGAACTCGTCATGGCACATCGATTTGTGTCGTGACACATGTCCTCTTGACGTAAATGCTCAAACTGTCTGCGCAGCTCCTCCCTGCAAGACTGCGGCACGAACTTCTCCAAGAAGAGAACAGAGAACTCCCGCCATGCAAGTGGTGCTGCACCGACCGGCCTGTGCCTCTCATAAGCCTCCCACCATCTGAAGGCAGCCCCAGTGAACTGAAAAGTAGTGAACGAGACCCCACTAGTCTCCAGAATACCAGTCGCGAGAATAATCCGCCGGCACTTATCCAAGAAGCCCTGAGCATCCTCTAACTCAACCCTGCTAAATGATGGAGGCTGAAGCCTCCCAAATCTCTCTAGTCTCCTCTGCACATCATCAGTCATAACGGGGACCACTTGGGCCTGAGCAGCTGCAACCGGTTGGGCTGGTAGTACCCCCTCTATCTGGAGTCCATGCATCGCCTGCTCTGGAGTACGGGCAACAGGAGTCGCAGTGCCTTTTCTGGCCTTAGAAGTGGCTGCTGCGACCGGAATAGAGTCCGCCTGAGCAAGGCTGGTGCACACAGTCAAAATTTGAGCTAAAGCCTCCTGAAGGCCAGGAATCATAATGGGCATATCTAGCTACTGTACGAGTTGCACGTCTGCCCCTACCATGGCCCCTATCGCGACCTCAGTCTCTCGTGGCCCTAGATGGTGTTACTAGTAGTTGTCTGTCCATACCGGTAGCATGTGTCCTCACCATCTGTGAGAGAATAGATTACAGATTTTTATCTACCGGAATCAACAAATCCGCACGACAAAAATATAAGAATATGAAGTTTCCTAAGGGTTCGGCAGCCTCTCGAAAATAAGTACAGACGTCTCCGTACCGATCTGCAAGACACTACTGAACCTACTCATGAATCGTGAGACCTATGTAACCTAGGCTCTGATACCAACTTGTCATGATCCAAAATCCTAACATGCCTTGATGGTGCCTAACATGGTACTAGGCAAGACAACATTACGAAGTATTTCGACCACTTTTAAGAGAAAATGAATTAAAGCAGTTTAAAAATTAAAAGATCTCATAAACAGGATAGAAACCCAAAACTCAACGCGAAAGATCCCAAAAACCGGGGTATCATAGAGTACATGAGCATCTATACATCACTAGTCTGGAAAATACTGTCTATAATAGTCTAAAACTAAATACAATAAGCTAATAGATAGGGAAGGAGAGACAAGGTCTACGAAACACCGAGCAGCTACCTTGGAATCTCAAAAAGATCAACTGTGAGATGGAATTAACACCCACCCTATCCGGTAACACCTGGATCGGCACACGAAGTACAGGGTGTAGCGTGAGTACAACCAACTAAGTAACTAACAATACTAAATAAATGACTAAAAGTAGTGACGAGCTTCACGGTTAAAGTTCAATTACAGTGATCTCCACATAGGAAGGTAGGCATACATTCAAGTTCGACAAATAAGGCCAAAAAAGTTATTTCATGTCAAGTTCAATGGAAACAAAAGATAATATCTCTCAGAAATTTCAAGACAGTGATATATGACAGTTGAAGTACAACAATAATGAAGTAAAATGCATCCTCACAGAGAAGCAGTCACTCAGTCCTCCCATTCACTCCAACCTCAAAATCACACATTCCTCACAGTCACTCCATCATATCAGTTGTTCAGCACTCGGCACTCGACACTATCACTCAGTAGGTACCTGCACTCACTGGGGATGTGTACAGACTCCGGAGAGGCTCCATCGGCCCAAGCGCTATAACAAGCCAACCATGGCATATATCAATGAATCATGTTGCGGCGTGCAGCCTGATCCTATAAATATCCTCACAATTAGGCCCTCGGCCTCACTCAGCCATCAACCTCTCTAGTCTCTCGAGCTCTCAAAAATCATGATAATCAGCCCAATAGCAATGATATAATGCATCAACAATGAACATTAGAGACTGAGATGTAATATGCAAGTAAAACTATGACTGAGTACAAAACAACAATTTAGCAAATAATTCAACATGTACACAACCTTTATAGGTCCCTACAATGTCAACACATGGTCTAAACATGACTTCTAACATGATTTGCAGTTTAATTTCTCTAATACATGAAAAATGTACGGATAACAACAGATTATTCAACTATGCAATTCTATGGAATTGACCAAGTAATAATTCCTACGATGCACGCCTACACGCCCATTACCTAGAATGTGCATCACCTCATAACCAAACACATGACACATAATACGGGATTTCATACCCTCAAAACCAAATTTAGAATAGTTACTTACCTCAATCCGAGCAAATCTCTACTCCAACACAATGTTGCCTCGTGACACATCCTCCGAATGCCTTGAATCTATCCATAAATAATTCGATATAATCAACACGGGCTAAAGGAATCAATTCCGGAAGAAAAATACTAAGTTATTAATCAAAAGTCAAAAATTGACTCAAAAGTCGGCCCCTAGCCCACATCTCGAAATCCGTTAAATGTCACAAAACCCGAAAGCCCATTCTACCCCGAGTCCAACCATACGAAATTTACCAAAATCCGATACCAAATCGTCATCCAAAATCCCAAATTCAACTATCCGACTCCCTAGCCTCAAACTCCCAAATTCCACCTTAAATACGCACAAAGTAGGTGGGAAAATCAATGGGGACACAAGATTATTGATCAAAAATGCGCATAAGAGACTTACCTCAAGAAACCCCTCAAAAATCCTCTCAAGAATCGCAAAAACCCGAGCATGAAATGTTGCAAATTAAGCAAAATCGCAAACCCTCGGTTGTAAGTAATCTGCCTAACACTCTCGCTTCTACGGCCACTCACCCGCTTCTGTGGCATCGCAGAAGCAACCACATACCTGCTTCTGCGGCTTCCACTACTCTTACTGACTCGCTTCTGTGAGCCACCAAGCCGCTTCTGCGGACCAAGCTCCCATGCCTATTTCCGCTTCTGCGATCCCCCTGTCGCATCTGCGGTCACGCAGGTGGGGTAATTCCCTTGAACCTGCGGCCCCCTGCACACGCCCCTACATAAGTTGCATCTGCGCAACACAGCCCACACCTGCGAGCTCGCACCCTGTGATCAAAGCTCCGCAGGAGAAGAGTCCCTGCTTTAACCATGCATCAAGTTCCATTTATGATTCGTTGACCATCCGAAATCAATTCGAGGCCCCCGGTACCTCAACCAAACATTCCAACAAGTATTAAAACATGATATGAACTTATTCGAGCCCATAAATCACCTCAAAGAATATCAAAAACATGAATCACACCTTAATTCAAGCTTATTGGAAACTAAGGAATTCCAACTTCTACAAACGATGCCGAAACCTGTCAAATCACGTCCAATTGACCTCAAATTTTGCATACAAGTCACATTTGACATTACGGACCTACTACAACATCAGGAATAGGAATCCGACCCTGATATCAAAAGGTCCACTCCTGGTCAAACTTTTCCAAAATCCAATTTTTGCCATTTCAAACCAAATTCCACTACGGACTTCCAAATCACCATCCGAACAAGCTCCTAATTTCCAAATCACCCAACAGAGCAAACGGAACCAACAAAACTCCATTCCAGAGTCATTTATATATAAGTCAAGATCTGGTCAACCATTTAAACTTAAGCTTTCAACCATGAGACTAAGTATCTCAATTCATTCCGAAACCTCTCCGGACCTGAACCGACTACCTCCGCAAGTCACATAACAGCTATAAAGTACAAATGAGTAGTAATTGGGATAACGGGGATACAACTCTCAAAACGACCGACCGAGTCGTTACAAAAATCATGGTGAGAAAAGCTTCACCTTTCCTTTTCAACCTTTCCAAAGGGATCTTCTATTTTCCCTATTGTCGTGGTCTCACATGACCTGAAGGTATCACAATGACGGCTCTGAGAGGTCTTTGATCGGAAAATGGCTCGTGGCGAACCTCTTGCTTCTAGTGAAGGTGCATATTCCATCAAGTCTGATCGCAAGGGAAAAAAAAGCTTACCTCTAAGACTAAGGAGAAGGAGAAGCCCCCGGTCATGGAGGAGATTCCATAAGGACCAGCCATGGTCCTTGATGAAGATGAAATCGAGGACGACGCCAAAACGGTTTATCTTCAAAGAAGAAGAAGAAAATGCCAATAACCCAACTTAAGGACGTAGAGGAACTCCTTAAGAGTTTGAAATGGCTGAAATGGCCGATTCTCACTACCGGGCTCCGGTTGTTGCCTCTGGTCAGAAGAGTTCTGCTTTTGATGGTCCTCCAACTTCTACTCTGGTACCAACTCCTACCTCACAACCGGTTCCCACCGAACAAGGGCAAGATGTGTTTTCCCGCCGATCACCCGATCAAGAGAACATAGAAAATGCTTTTATGGCCTCTATATGGAACCTTAACGATAAACACAGCGTTACCTTTTTGATTTCGAATGAGTGCCACTTGCTTTCCGAGCCGGTGGGGGTAGACAACTACTTGAAGCCTCCAGATTTGAATAAAGATTGGAGGAATATGGATGCTCTCTCTGTTGAATGTTTAATCAATAATAACATGCATCTTGTTGCTCAGGTATCACTCATCTTCCTTTCTTCTTCTTTACATTCAGTACACACCATCTTTGATAACTTCAAATTTAACTGTACAGGCTAACCTTCTTGCCTTCAAGGGCTTATAAAAAATGAATATGGTTAAAGAAGCCCTTAAGTTTGAGCGGGATTAACTTGATGAGCACCTCCCAGCTCTAGAAGCCTGATTGAAGCAAGCAAAGTAAGAAAAGATGGTCCATAGTCAAGAGGCCACTCAGTTACATGCTGATCTTGCAGAGTTAAAGATCAAGTGGGTAGAGCTGCAGGATACCATAAATTCAGCGGCCGAACATAAGTCTGCTTCCAGTGAAAATATCAACAAACTAGAAGCTAATTTATATTCCAAGAACGAGGAAGCTACCGCGGCCAAAGAGAAGATGGCAAGAATGGAGAAAAGGCTCAAAAAGGCCATGTAGCAAAATTGCGAACATTCTAAGACCAATATGACCTTTTCGGGGCCTACAACATTTTGGAAGTTGAAGCGGTTGTAGCTGAAAATCCAAAAACTTCAGGCCAGACTCCGTGATCAAGAGGACACCTTCTTTCTTGAGAAAACTCATTATGTCTATCACATGAGGAGGAAGATTCTAGAGGATGCCAAAAATGGCAATATAGACAACTGCATTGCCGAAGCCCTTTCTTTGGAAATAACTACCTTTGAGAACAGTCCTGCCCAACTCATTTCTTCAAGCTCTTCGAGCACTTGTTCTGAGTCCCGAAATTCGGAGAAGAAATTGAAGAGGACTGTGAAGATAAAGGCGAAGATGTTGAACTCGATGCTAAGCAGCATTTTTCTCTAAAAGTTTCAAAAGAAACTTCCCTATCCTTCAACCTCAGCTGATAAAGCATATTAATGTACTTTTTTGGTTTTTTAACCCTTATAATTATCCCGGAGTCTCTATTGGGTCCAGGGTTTTTAAATAAAAGATACCCTTTTTTACTTAACGATAAGAATTTCGAGCAAAAGATATCTTTTTTTATCTTTATTCTTTTATTGATATAATCCGAAAATTTTTATATTCGTAATTTTAATACCGGGTATTCATACTTCCGATTTTTAACCATTAATTATGAATTTTTCATAACAGAGAGCCCTTATGTTTACTCTGCTCTTGAAGAGGGCGTCTCATGTTCATTCTAGCACTTGCATTTGATGTTTAAGAAACCTTCAAACCCATGCCGTTTGGACAAGAAATAAGATATAAAAACAAAAGAACTTTAATTTATTCCTTCTATTTTCAAAGTACATTTACATAAGCCAAAAAATTTGTATATTTGCTTAAATAAACAAAACTATCAATACATGTGGCTAATTTGCACTTCTTATTTCTACGGGGCTGGATGTACAGTCCCCGGTCCTGACTCAAGGTCTTTCATAAAAACTGAACTTTTAAGTTCAAGTTATACTTCCCGGTTCTAGCAGTCCCTAGTATCATTCGATTTTCAGATTTCCCATTTGCCTTTTGAGGCTAGCTTTGACACTTTTTGTGCTCTGATAACATTAGCTTTCCCCGAATACTTGGATGCAAAGTATGAGAATTCGAACACTAAGGTTTATGTTGCTATTGACAATTCTTTTTCGGAGTATGCTTTATATTGCTGCCTCATTAAAAACTTTGCCAGAAAAACCCATTCGAGACAAAAATTGGAAGAAAGACAAAAGAGTGGAGTGCATACTTTTAGTATAAATAGCAACCTTTAACAGTTGTACCTTTTGAGATGAGTTATGTTCCAGTTTCTTGGTAAATTGATTCTCAACAAACGTTTTGCCACTTATAGTAGAAATTCGGTAAGGTATTTTGGCGCTTCCCAATTTGGTCCCAACTTTCCATTGTTGACTTCTCGGGCAATATGAAATACTTTTCGTTAGACCAAGTGCCCAACTTTGAAACAATAAATATTGTCTCTACAATTTTAGTACCTTCCCATCCTCTGCTTCTCTGCCATAGCTCTTACATAAGCTATGTTTCGATGCTCCTCAAGCAAATCCATCTTAATCAACATTGCTTGCTATTTTCTTGCTCACTTGCCTGGGGAAAAAACTCATAGTTGGCTCACCTATCTCCACCGAATCAAGGCTTACACACCGTACACAAGGGAAAAAGATGTTTCCCCTATGCTTGATTTTGCCATCATTCGATATGCCTATAATACACTCGGTAATTCCTCAGGCCATCTGCCTTTTGCATCCTCTAACTTCTTTTGAGGTTTCGATTATCACCATGTTCATTGATTATGCTTGACCATTAGCACTTGGATGGTACGGAGACGACGTAATCCTTTTAATCTTCAATCCCTTTAAGAATTTTGTAAGTTTGGACCTATGAATTGTGGCCCATTGTCAAAAGTAATTTCTTTTTTGTACTCTAAATCGATAATTAATAATATTCCAAATGAATCTATCACCTTTCATTCTCCAAAATTCTTAAAAGTACCCGCTTCAAACCATTGAGAAAAATTGTCAGTTAAATCAAACAAAATTTTACCAAACCGGGACCCTGAGGCAAAGGTCCAACTATATCCACCCTCCATTTCATGAACGACCACGATGACATCCCTGAATGCAAAAGTTATGTCGGCTAATGTACCAGTCGAACATGACGTTGGCATTTATCACATTTTTGCACAAACGCCTTTGCATCTTGCTCCATTCGAGGCCCATTGTAATCGTCTCTTATTAGTTTGAGCACTAATGAATCTGCACAAGAGTTGTAACGAACCGATCAGTTATTTTGAGCTCTAGCACATTGTTCAGCTGTTTGAGGCCTTGGGTAGCTTTACTTCATGTATTATGACTTGTACGCATAATCGGAATTGAATTTCGGGAGGTTCGTGTTGATTCTGATGGAAAATTCTCATTTTGGAAGCTTTATGTTCGAAGAGTTGGCTATGGTTTGACTCTTGAGTAAACGATCTCGGAACCGGGATTTTAAGTTTCCAATAGGTTCTTATGATGATTCTGGACTTGGGTGTCTGTCGGGTTGAGTATTGGGTCGCCCGGAAGCATTTTGGCTCTTATTGTAGAAAGTTGGCATTTTGAAGGTTTTAGATTTTCCTAAATTTGGTTTGGGGTGGACTTTGGTGCTATCGATCTCCATTTGGGGTTGTGCGCCTGGGAATAGGTTCGTATTTGTGATTTGTGACTTGTGCGTAAAGTTTGGTGTCATTCCGGAATGTTTAAGTACAATCCGGAAGCATTCGTCGAAGTTTGAATGTTTGAAAGTATAAAGAAAGGTTTCGATCATCTATTTGTAGTTTTGATGTTGTTTGGTGTGATTTGAGGCCTCGAGCAGGTTTGTATCATGTTTTGGGACTTGTTGGTGTGATTGGACGGGGTCCCCGGTGGCCTCAGCTGTGTTTCGTGATGGTTTCGGGTCATTTCTCCATATTTTGCTACTGCTGTTGCTGGCTCTGGTGTAGTTCATCGCAAAAGCGTAGTGGTTATTGCGTTCGAGAAGAAGGATCATGGCTGCTGGATTTTTGTGCTTTGCGTTCGCGACTGTGGTCACGCGTTCGCAAAGGTTTGGGGAGCAAAGATCTGCGTTCGCGATTTGATGTTCGCGTTCGCGACAAAGAAGCTGGCCTGGTGGCTGACTTGGTCTTCGCGTTCGTGGAAGGGCAGATGCGTTCGCGATAGGCAAGTTGGTAAAACTTCACGTTCGTATTCCCTTTCTTGCGTTCGGGTAGAGGAGTTTTGGAGCTGAAGCTAGATGTGCTTCGCGAACGTGAGGTGATTTCCGCGTTCGTGATGAAAGTTGTATAGGTAGTGTATAAAATTGCAAAAATGGATTTTGGCTCATTTTATCTCAAATCTTCATGGGAGCCGAGCTTGGGGCGACTTTGAAGGAACTTTCTTCTCATCCATCACTAGGCTAGTGACTTCTATATATTGTGAGTAAAATACATGAAATATACATGAATTTTACATGGATTTGAGCATGAAAATTAGTGGAAATTGTGAGATTTTGAAGAAAACCTAGAATTTACATTTTTGGATTTTTACCACGAACTTGGACATGGGATTAGGGATAAATTACATATTTAAGTTCATGGTGTCGTGGGTAATGTTCATCTTCAAAAGATTTCGGAATCCGGGCACGTAGGCCCGAAGGTTGACTTTATTGACTTTTCGAGCGAAGTTGGGAATCATTATAAATTGTTAAATATTAAGCATTGGAGTATATTTTGATTGATTTGCACGTTCTTTGACTAGTTTTGGAACGTTTGGCTTTGAGTTGAGGTGTTTGAGAGGCATTGGAGCCGGTTATGGAACGTTACAGCGAGGTAAGTCTCCTGTCTAACCTTGCGAGGAGTAAACTACCCCCTAGGCAATGTAATTTTTATTTGCTATTAGTTGTGGGTGCTACGTATGCGCTGGGTGACGAGAGTCCGTATGTAGCTAAAGCATGTTTATGTCCAGGTAGACTTAGGATATTATCATGTAATATTTGAATTATTTGAACTTATTCTACTGGCTTAATTACTTGAATTTATAATAGAAATTTATTTAGAACTCTATATATATATATATATATTAGGCCGAGCCTTATCACCTTGAGTTTTTGGCAAGTTATTTGAGAAACGGTAAAGGTTATATTCTCTTTGTGCTCATGTATTGTATTGTAAGCATGTGTCTCATAACTCAATGATTTCCTTCCTTTCTTATGGAGCGGGATGAACGCCTAGGTAGTGTAATAGATGCATCTATGGTTTGTACTGCTCGACCCTCGGCAATGTACACATTATTTTGGATCAGGCCATACGACCTCAACATAATCGTGTGTTATATTGCTAGCAGCACGAATATCCACGAGATTTTCTTCCCACTAATGCCTGGCATTTATTATGGTGTTCATTATCCATTAGTTTATGGCACTTAGTATATCTGAGCTGTTGAGATAGAATACGAGACTGAGAAATTTATATCTTTAAAAGAATTTTTGGAAGATTATGTAACTTATAGTTTTACCCCGTTATTGTTGTTGTGCTTCATATCTGCTTATGATTTATCGTATTGGTTTATTGGACCTCAAGTAAGTGTCGATGTCGACCCCTCGTCCCTACTTCTCCGGGGTTAGACTTGATACTTACTGGGTATGTGTTGATTTATGTAATTATGCTACACGTCTGCACTAAATATGCAGGATCTGACAGGTTCAATTGGTGGTCATCTTGGCGCGTAGGCGTAGTTGCTGAGGAGACTTTATGGTGAGTTGCATTCCAGGCTATGTATTGCAGCTCACAGAGTCTACATCGTACTATTTACTCTATCCTATCATATTTACATTCCGGATAGATATTGTATTATTATTGTACTCCTTAGTATTTGCTCATGCACTTGTGACATCGGATTTTGGGATGTTCATTTTTGGTTTACCTAACCTCGATACACTTTTACTTGTATAATATTTAAATTGTATTTATCTACGATTTTAACGCATTTACATCTCCACCTAACAAGATTCATAATTTCAAAAATAATAAAATAAATAATTAAGTTGTTAGTTCACTGTTAGTTTGCCTAACGGCGACATTGGGCGCCATCACGACCTATAGTGGGTTTTGGATTGTGACAAGAGTGATTGCCTAAATCACCTTCGTGAACTTCCCTCATCACATAATCAGCCTCCGGCCGTCCTAAATACCAAGCCAACAGACCCTGAAAAGACCTTTGGTATAGAGTTGTCCGTCAACTAGACAATACTGGGCAATTTTTATTTGTGGTGCTCAATTGGCTTTAGAATCATCAGGCAGTTTACCATGCCTTAAAATTTTCATTTTTCCAATCCCAGACCATATTCATTAAATTAACTTCGCCATAGCCATCCATATCTAAGACTGAATGCAACAACTAAACAATTGCACCGGAATTGGCATCTTTTATCTCCGTAGAAGAACCCAAGTTAGCCAACGCGTCCCCCTCCACGTTCTACTCTCTTAGAATATGAATCAATGACCACTCCCTGAACCGGGAAAGCAAAATTTGTAATTTATTCAAATACTGCTTCATGCGCTCTTCTTTAGCATAAAAAATCCCGTATATCTGATTAACCACCAACTGGGTGTTGCATTTTACTTCAATCACCTTGAATCCTAACCCTCGCTCTAATTCAAGTTCAACAACTATAGCCTCGTACTCGACTTCATTGTTAGTTAATGCAACGGTTCGAATGGCCTTTCTTAGGATTTTCCCAAAGGAGTGATTAATACTATCCAATGATTGGAACCTTTTACATAGGACGTGCCATCAGTAAACCAGGTCCAGATACTTGAAACAGTCCCGGATACCAAAACTGCTTCTTTTGCAGCTAAAGGCATCATCCCCGGACTAAAATCAGCCATAAAGTTGGCAAAAACTTGTGACTTAATCGGAGTTCGGGGTTTATATTCAATATTAAATTCATTCATTTGAACTTCCCATTCAGCCAATCAACCCGATAACTCAGGTTTATGAAAGATGTTCCTCGGGAGAAAAGTCATCACAACGGCTATTGGGTGACACTGAAAGTAGGGTCTAAGCTTTCAAGGGGAGAGTACGTGAGCTAGAGCCAACTTTTCCAAGTGCAGACATCGTAGTTCCGCACCGAATGTATTTTACTAACATAATATATAGGGAATTATGTACCTTCTTCCTCCCGAACTAGAACTGCACTTACCACAACTTCTGACACCGCAAAATAGACTAGCAACCACTCTCCATCCTTTGGTTTATACATTAAAGGATGATTAGACAAGTACTTCTTCAATTCTTTCAACTCTTGCTGGCTCTCTAATGTCCACGAGAAGTCATTCTTCTTTTCTAATAGCAAAAACAACCGACGACACCTCTCCAACGATCTTGATATGAATCTGCCAAGGGCCGCCAACATGCTGATCAATCTTTATACTTCCTTCACGCTTTTTAGTTGACTAAGAATATCTTCTATGGCTTTAATCTTATCGGGATTTACTTCAATTCCTCTTTGCAAAATCAAGAAGCCAAGAAATGTTTTGGACCCAACTCCAAAAATGTATTTCTCCGAGTTAAGCTTCATGTTGAATTTTCTTAAGATGTCAAACATATATTGAATATCAGACAAATGATCTCTTCCACTAGGAGACTTAACGAAAATAGCATCAATATAACCTTCCAATGTTTTACCAATTTGACATTTAAACATCGTATTAACAAGCCTCTGATGAATGGCTCCGACATTTCTAAGCCCATGCATTACATTGTAAAACTACGTGCCAAAATTTGTAATAAATGAAGTTCTCTCTTGATCCTCCAGGTGCATCTTAATTTGATTATACCCGGAATATGCATCAACGAAACTCATCAACTCATTCCTAGTTGTGGCATCGATCATTTGACCGATGTTTGGCAATGGGAAAGAGTTGTTAGAGCAAGCCTTATTTAGATCCTTATAATCTATGCACTTTCTAAATTTATTATTCTTTTTGGGTACTACTACGTTAGCTAAGATATTTTACTTCATGTATTGAACCTATATTAAGAAAATCGATTACCTCCTCTTTCACAAACCTACTTCTGACCTCGTCAACTGGCCTTTTTTTTTTTGCTTTATCCTAGGGAAACTAGGGTCCAGGGTTAGCTTGTGAACAACTACTTCTAGAGGAATAACTATCATATCTGAATGAGACCACGCAAAATAGTCAATGTTAGCCTTAAGAAATTTAATAACTTCAAGCCTGAGTTTGGGACTCAATCACGTTCCCAAGTAAACCTTTCTTTCCGAGAACTCCATGAACTAAACGATTTGTTCCAGCTCTTTTGCTGTTGATTTTGTTGTGTCCGTTTCTTCTGGTACATGGAAAGATCTGGGCACCTGGTAAATATGTGATGTCTCTTCATCATCATCATCTTCCACTAGGACTGAATCGGAAGTTGACAACGATTCTTGTAATTGCTATTTATTGATTCCTTCTGCCTTATTACTAGACAAATGACATCATTCATTTCCCTTGTAGCAGGTTGATCACCTCTATTACGCGGTAAAATAAGGTCATTATCATCTTCATTGGTAAAGGTGATTTCATCATCTTCTAAGGCTTCCCGGATCCTCTTGCCATGAGTGGTTGATATCTTCGTCTTTTTTGTAACAAAAAATGTCACCCCATTTACTTCAACCTCACCAAAAAACCATGTTTATTGTAAGATGGGGAGATCCTATGGTTGGCTTTGCCAGTTCTGTTGCATATTGACTCCTATCGTAATTGCTCATAGCCCGGTCACTAAAAAACTCTCTAAGATGACAATTTCTCAACAACATCTCTACCTCTTCACGAAGATGCCGGCAGTCCCCAGTCCTATGATCATGTGTACATGGAATTCACACCACTAATTAGGATTCCTCTGACTAGGGTCTGATCGAATTGGTTTTGGGAACCTTGCTTCCCTGATGCTTATCAGAGCTGAAACCAACTCCAGCAAGCTAATTTTGAAATTATTTTCTAACAAAGGGGGATATACTGAATCCCGAGATCTCGATGGTCCTTTATCTTGCAAGCTTCTGCTACTACCTATAATGAGTTCCTCTGTCCGATCCGGGACTTTCCGGGAGGGGCCCCTTACAACCCAAGCGCCATATCAGGCCACCTCGTGGCATATATCTAGGCCCTCGGCCTCATATCAATCAAGCCAACTCATTGCGTATATACAGTGTCTCAGGCCCTCGGCCTCATATCACTCAATAAAACCTCACATCTGGCCCTCGGCCGCACTCAGTCAGAAAATCATTACAAGCCCCTCAGGCATAGTAAAAGAGTAGTTCTCAACCCAAACACCATTTCAAATATTGTGTAAATCTCAAAACTGAGTAAAAAGTGGCTGAGTCGTACAACAGTGGAAACAATGTGACTGAGTTCAAGTAATAAGTACAAATAGTGAGGAAATAGTGATAAAACTCCCCGGAGGGTTCAAACAATTGGCACGGAGCCCAAATATGGCAATCAGCACAAAACATGATGATATCAAATAGGTTTCAATCAAATATGTAGTAAAAATCATCAATCGGGACAGACCAAGAGTCACAGTCATAGTAGTACACGACCCCACGCTCATCACCGAGCCTGTGCCTCACTTTAATATAGCACTACAATGTGCAAATCTGGGGTTTCGAACCCTCAGGACATCATTTACAATCACTACTCACCTCAAACCGGCTAAATCCTTAGCCCGCGACGCCTTTGCCCTTCAAATTGGCCTTCATGTGCGTCGAATCTATCCAAATTCAGAATAATTATGTCACAATATGTTGAGGGAACGAAGCCCAAGCGAAAACAATCAAAATTAAAGAAATCCCGAAATTAGCAAAAACCCGAGCCCCGGGCCCACTTTCCGAAGTTCAGTAACTTTTACATCAACGGCTTCCTCATCTCCCCAGGAGTTCAATCATACTAAAACTATCGAGTTCCTATATCGGTTCGACCTCCAAATCTTAAAATCTAAGCTTAGGGTTTTTCCACAATTCCCCCTACTTAATCAAAATCATAAGCTAGAATAGCAGTAGGTTTGGTAATTTGCCCAAGTTTAAGTCTAGAACACTTACCCTGATGTTTTCCCTTGGGAATCTTCCAAGAATTGTCCCCAATACTTGCTTCGACCCGAGCTCTACAGCTCCAACAATGTTCAAGATGGTCAACACTCTTCCTCTTGAGAACTTGTCCAAGAAATGTCCCTTGAATGTAGTTTTAAGGTTGATTTGTCGTGATTTTATGGTGTTTGGAGGTGTTTCTCTTTGTGGGCACCGAAAATGAGTCTTGCATGGCAAATGGGCACTGATTTTCTATTTATAAAGGGGCCAGAAATCGAGACAAAAATGCCCCTGTCAGGCCCTATATGCGATCGCATATCTGTCGCATAACAGATATGCGGTCCGCATTTTGGACGCAAACATCGCAGATTGAACCCTAGCCTTCATCGCAAATTCGATGTTAAGCAGGGTTTGCGGTGCGCATTTCAATTATGCGATCGCATTCTTGACCGCATTTCCGACATTAAATTTCTGTCTCAGTCTGCGGTCTCTGTGTCAAGAATGCGGTCCGCATTTCGTGTTTGCGGTTCGCATTTCTGGTCGCATTCTTGACGCAAATCTTGCCCAGAAATCTGTTTGAGTTTGCTATCCCATTGTGAGATATGCGGTCCGCATTTGAGGTATGCGGTTCGCATTCTCGCATCTGGTTCTTCTGCCACTTTTTTTCTAAGGATGAATTAGTCCGTTTAACCACCCAAAACTCACCCGAGGCCTCCGGAACTCGACCAAACATGCCAACATATCCCATAACATTATTCGAACTCGTTCCAACCATCGGAACGCCCAAAACAACCTCTCAACACCAAATTCACGTTGGATTCAAGCCTAAGGATTTCAAAATCTTCTAAATCGCTCTTTTGATCTAAACCCAACCAAACTATGTCCGAATGACCTGAAATTTTGCACACAAGTCATAAATTACATATCAAAGCTACAGCAACTTTCGGAATTCCATTCCGACCCTCGGATCAAAATCTAGCCTATCAACCGGAAATCGCCAAAATTCTAACTTCGCCCATTCAAGCCTAGTTCTACACGGGATCTCCGAAACCAATTCCGATCACACTCCTAAGTCATAAATCACCTCCCGAAGCTAACCGAACCATCGGAACTCACATCCGAACCCTCTAACTCATAAGTCAACATCCGGTTGACTTTTCCAATTTAAACCTTCTTAAAAGAGACTAAGTGTCTCATTTCTTACCCAATATACTCCGAACGCAAACCATTCAACGTGATTAAATAAAACACGGGTAACGAAGCATAATAAAGCAGAAATGGGGAAAACAGAGCGGTAACTCACGAGACCACTGGCCGCGTCGTCACATTCTCCCCATCTTAAACAAACGTTTGTCCTTGAACGAGTCAAGAAACATACCTGAAGTCTCAAATAGGTGAGGGTATCTGCTCCGCATCTCCCGCTCGGTTTCCCAGGTAGCCTCCTCCGCGGACCGACCTCTCCATTGAACTTTCACTGAAGCTATCTCCTTGGACCTCAACTTCCGAACCAGAAGATCCAAAATCGCCACTGGCTCCACCTCATAGGTCAAATTATCATTCAACTGAATCGTGCTGAAGTCAAAAATATGAGTCAGGTCTCCAATATACTTCCGGAGCATGGAAACATGAAATACTAGGTGTACACTCAACAGACTGGGTGGTAAAGCAAGCTCATAAGCCACCTCCCCGATTCTCCGAAGTACTTCAAACGGCCCAATGAACTGAGGACTTAATTTCCCTTTCTTCCCGAATCTCATAACACCTTTCATGGGCGAAACCTTCAGCAAGACCTTCTCGCCAACCATGTAAGACACATCTCGAACCTTCCTATCGGCATAACTCTTTTGCCTTGATTGTGCTGTACGGAGCCTCTCCTGGATTATTTTCACCTTCTCTAAAGCATCCTGAACCAAGTCAGTCCCTAATAGCCTAGCCTCGCCGGGCTCGAACCAACCAACCGGAGATCTACACCGCCTCC
This sequence comes from Nicotiana obtusifolia, assembly GCA_002018475.1. Taxonomy (NCBI): domain Eukaryota; kingdom Viridiplantae; phylum Streptophyta; class Magnoliopsida; order Solanales; family Solanaceae; genus Nicotiana; species Nicotiana obtusifolia. Next base: position 2,574 of record MCJB01052753.1, on the reverse strand, counting down.
CATAAAAAGCCTCATACGGAGCCACTTGAATACTTGACTGATAGCTGTTGTTATAAGAGAACTCTGCAAGAGGCAGAAACTCATCCCATGAGCCTCCAAAATCAATAGTGCATGCCCGTAACATGTCCTCCAATATCTGGATGGTGCGCTCGGACTGCCCATCCGTTTGAGGATGAAATATTGTGCTCAATTCCACCTGAGTACCCAACTCCCTCTGCACGGCTCTCCAGAACTGCAAAGTGAACTGAGTACCTCTATCTGAAATGATAGAAACTGGAACACCATGCAGCCGGACAATCTCTCGGATATAAATCCTTGCCAACCGTTCTGAAGAATAGGTAGTACACACAAGAATGAAGTGTGCGGACTTGGTCAGCCGATCTACAATAACCCAAATAGCATCGAACTTCTTCAAAGTCCGTGGGAGTCCAATAACAAAGTCCATAGTGATCCGCTCCCATTTCCACTAGGAAATAGCTATATGCTGAAGCAAACCACCCGGCCTCTGATGTTCATATTTCACTTGCTGACAGTTGAGACATCGAGCTACGGATCCCACAATATCCTTCTTCATCCTTCTCCACCAATAATGTTGCTTCAAATCCTGGTACATCTTTGCGGCACCTGGATGAATAGAATACCGTGAGCTATGGGCCTCCTCCAGAATCAACTCTCGGAGCCCATCCACATTGGGTACACAAATCCGGCCCTGCATCATCAGCACCCCATCGTCGCCGATGGTCACATCTTTAGCATCATTATGCTGGACTCTGTCCTTAAGGACAAGCAAATGGGGATCGTCATACTGACGCTCCCTGATGCGATCGTATAACGAAGACCGAGAAACCACGCAAGCCAATACCCGATTGGATTCCGAGATGTCTAATCCCACAAACCTATTGGCCAAGGTCTAGACATCGACTGCGAGAGGTCTATCTCCAACTGAATGTATGCCAAACTCCCCATGCTCATTGCCTTTCAGTTCAAAGCATCGGCCACCATGTTGGCCTTTCCCGGATGGTATAGTATAGTAATATCGTAATCCTTGAGCAATTCTAGCCATCGTCGTTGCCTCAAATTTAGATCCTTCTGCTTGAACAAATGTTGAAGGCTACGATGATCAGTGAACACCTCACAAGATACACCATATAAGTAATTCCTCCAAATCTTTAAAGCATGAACTATGGCAACCAGCTCTAAATCATGCACGGGGTAGTTCTCCTCATGAGGCTTCAACTGACGAGAAGCATAAGCAATAACTCTACCCTCCTGCATTAGTACACAACCGATCCCAATTCTTGAGGCATCACAATACACGGTATACGAACTTGAGGCTGATGGTAGAACCAATACTGGAGCTGTGGTTAAGGCTATGTTGAGCTTTTGAAAGCTCTCCTCACACTTGTCCGACCATACAAATGGAACACCCTTCTGGGTTAATTTGGTCAAGGGCGACGCAATGGATGAGAAACCCTGAACAAACCGGCGATAGTAGCCTGCCAACCCAAGAAAGCTACGAATCTCTATGACCGAGGAAGGTCTAAGCCAACTCTGGACCACCTCTATCTTCTTTGGGTCAACCTGTATACCCTCGCTGGACACCACGTGCCCCAAGAAAGCCACTGAGTTGAGCCAAAACTCGCACTTTGAGAATTTTGCAAAAAGCTTCTCCTCCCTCAATCTCTGTAATACAGCTCGCAAATGTTCTGCGTGCTCTTCCTGATTGCGTGAGTACACCAGTATATCATTAATGAATACCACTACGAACGAATCCAGATAAGGCGGTACTTGTGGATTCAGGGGCGGCATCAAGTCGGAAGAGTGTCGCAGAAAGATAAAGATCTGCACTTCCCTTTTACAACATAGGAGGGAGGGGGCCTCGTTCCTAAAAAGCCTTTCCGATTGCCTCCGCCCCTATCTCTTAAAGCTACGGCATCCCACCGATCCCCGAATCGGCTCTGCTAGTTGGCTTTGTTGCTATCAAGGCATAGCATTCTATGGACTCTTTCCCACGTCCAGAAATGGTATGCCAACAAACACCCTTTCTCCTTAGCCAACCAAAGTCTTCTGATGGCAATAACCGCCTTTCCCGTTAAAAGTAAAGCGGTGTTCTCTCTACGCAGGTAGAACCCTACTCGTATTACCAAGGTCTTCCGAGTAGGATATGTAATACGTCCATAAGGACGACGTCACACCAGACGTCCTGCTTTAACTTCCCTAGCCCCAACTGATCTACCATCTCCGTGGACGCTATCTTATCCAAACTCCCAGCATCAATGATTATCTTTGCACTGGCCAATTCCGACATAGATTTTGAATACAGCCTTCCGTCTTCTCCTCCTTTCTGCTGACGTTGCCACACAATCTAACGACAGCGAAACTGTCTCCTCTCCTAAGCTTGAGAACCCCCGCTATGTTTCCGACTTGAACTTACCTTTAGAGCTTCCCGGGCTCTAGGCTCGACAACGTTCACTCTTCCATCTTCAGCTGGTCTATTCTGCACTCCCCTAGCAGCATTCGTCCGTCTGAACATTGGAAGAGTAACGAGAAAAATGCCCCACTCCTCCACATTCA
>MCJB01052752.1:128345-150691 GCA_002018475.1 Nicotiana obtusifolia | reverse complement strand
AAGAGTACTACATACAATAGTCTTGAAAGAAATAACAAAAATACTATTTCCGAACTACATGGAATAACAGTCAAAAGAATAGACAGAGGATGCCAAGATCTGCGAACGTCTGCAGTGCTACCTTGGGTCGCCTGAGAAATCACGCAAAAGCTGGAAGTCCTTTACAGTCCGACACCTGCGGCGCCGGTATCTGCACAAAATAGTGCAGAGTGTAGTATCAGCACAACCGACCCCCTGTACTGGTAAGTGCTTGGCCTAACCTCGGCGAGCTAGTGACGAGGCTAGACCGGACTCCAGATAATCCTATTAAACATAACATACATATATATATATATATATATACATACAACTATGACAGATAACGAATGTACATCAGCAAAATAAACAGAGAAGATATATAAATATTGCAATATCAAATCGATGAAATCAACAGATCCACAACTTTCAAAGAGGATCATTGCCATTTGGCATTCAACACAACAATATGAAATGCAATCCATCCTGTGACACGCGTGGCACCAGCTACGGTCTCTCCACCTACACATGTCACAACAATCACATATACAATGTCTCATTACCGACGTGGCACCAGCAACGGTCTCTCCACGTATATAATATCTCATAACAGACGTGGCACCATCAACGGTCTCTCCACGTATACAAGATCTCATAACTGACGTGGCACCAGCTACGGTCTCTCCACGTATACTATATCTCGTGACAAGCGTGGCACCAGCTACGGTCTCTCCACTTATACATGTCACAGCAATCACAACAACTTCCAACCAATAGACTAATGCATCACATCAACTCCCATGTTGGGAAACAATATCATCAACAACCAACCTGGCCAGGGGGAAATAACTTTAACTAGACCACTACTCGACTCATATTTAACTAAATCAATATTAACAATTTACTACTACATATGTTTATCGATTAACCTTCCCCCAACCCGTCTATATTTCCGTTAAACCTAGACACATTACTATTGTTATGACACCGGACTCTTTTGGACTCTTATGGACTCCTAAGACACTACCCATGACTTAGACACGAAACCTTTAATTATCTATTAACAATTACTTATTCAACTAGTTCATTATCAATCTAAATTAAAATGAAAGAGATGTTCATATCCATAACCATAATCAATAGGAACATTCACAATGTTCAGCTCGTGTACTAGGCGTACCATCCGCCCTCATTTCATAATATCATGTGGCAGGCGTGCCACCCGCCCCACACCTATATCACAATAATACCTCGGATATCATCCGGCAATTAGGAACATAATTACCTTTGCATCTCGGCAATATCACAAATATCGTTCAACAATTAAAATGTTAATATGCAACAATTATCAACATACGACCCACGGTCATGTATGACACCAAAGTATAGATACCCGTCACCATACCTATACAATGTTCTCAACGAGAAGCAATTTAGCACATAGCACATAGTTTCTAATTCCTCAAGCTAAGGCTAGAACAGGCACTTACCTCGCTTGGCAATGGGATTCAAGGTTTCGACAAACCTTTGCCTTGAAACCTTGCGTCCGAAGGCTCCAAATCTAATCATAAACAATTTATTACGGTTAATACCCATAATGGACACCAATTTCCATTGAAATTCACAAACTTTTCGGGTAAAATCCCGAAATTAAACTCAAAATTGACAGTGGGGCCCACTTCTCGTAATCGTACAAAACCCAAAAAATGTAATGACCCAATCCAATACGAGTCCATGCATATAAAATTTGTCAAATTCCGACACCGGATTGACCTTCAAATCCAAATTTTTGTTCTTGGAAGATTTGGAAGAAATAATCTGATTTTTCTTCCATAGATTCATGGATTCATGATGTAAATGAGTATTGGAATCATGATCTATGAAGGATTTATGATAAGGAACACTTACCCCGATGTTTTCCTTGAAAATCGCTTCAATCCGACCTCCCTAGCTCAAGATATATTAAAATGACCAAAACCCCGTTTTATAGACCCCATTCTGCCTCCAGCGCCATGGGGGGCGCCGGACGCTGCCCACGGCGCTGCTTCCAGTGGCCTCCGCGACCTTCACTGCCTCGGGCGCTCTGGACGGCGCCGGGCGCTGTCCTGGCGCTGGAATTTTCCCCTAACATAAAATAGGCATAACTTCTTCATACGATGTTCGAATTGGACGATTCTTTTTGCTATGGTTCCGAAATTTCGATACGGATCTAATGCTTCAAAGAAAACTGAATTTGGAGTTAATTTGCATAATATAATATTACTTTTTCTTGAAGGTACGATATCGACACCTTCTTGAACGCCAAAATTAAACTCCATCCACCATCCAAAATCCACCCGAGACCCTCGGGACTTCAACCCCACATGCCAACATGTCCCATAACATTATTCAAACTTGTTCCAACCTTCGGAATGTTCAAATTAACATCATAACATCAAATTCTCATCGGATTCAAGCCTACGGACCTCAAAATTTTCTAAATCGCTCTTTTGATCTAAACTCGACCAAACTATGTCCGAATGACCTGAAACTTTGCGCGCAAGTCATAAATTACATGTAGAAGCTACAGCAACTTTCGGAATTCCATTCCGACCCTTGGATCAAAATCTCGCCTATCAACCGGAAATCGTCAAAATTATAACTTCGCCAATTCAAGCCTAATTCTACACGGGACCTCCAAAACTAATTACGATCACTCTCCTAAGTCATAAATCCTCTCCCAAAACTAACCGAATCATCAAAATTCACATCCGAGCCTTCTAACTCATAAGTCAGCATACGGTTGACTTTTACAACTTAAGTCTTTTCTGAAGGAGACTAAGTGTCTCATTTCTTACCGATTTCACTCTGAATGCAACTTATTCAACTTGATTTCATACAATATAGATAACGAAATAAAATGGGTCATCACAGTTCACAATTGCGAAAAAGAGTCCGCAATTGCGACATCTGCAGCTCGATAAAATGTGGGGTTTTTGGGACTTAGCTCATTTTACACCATTTTTGAACCCTAGAGTCCATGGAGGCAATTTTTGGAGAGCAATTTCTTCCCAACTTCATAGGTTAGTAACTTTAACTTGTTTTCAATCAATTTCAATTAATTTTTCTTGAATTTCATCAACAAATCTATGAATTTCGAAGTAGAACCTAGGAGCTTTGGGTATAATTTGGAAATTTTGTAAAATTGAGATTTAGATCTCGAATTGAGGTCGGAATTCAAAACAAATCACATATCTAGGCTCGGAGTTGTGGGTAATAGGGATTTGGTCTTAATTTTTGTAATTCGACCATGTGGGCAGTGTTGACTTTTTGTTGACTTTTTGTAATTTTTGTAATTCGACCTCGGATCGGGTCGCACGCTACAAAAATATTATCATTATATATGTTAATCGGATTGCATGCTGCAAAAGTACCGGTATTGATATGTGGATTGGGTTGCTCGCTGCAACGGAAAGGTTGTATTGTGTTTATTCTTAGTTGTTAGTTTCCAGTACTATGTTGCGTTGTTTAGACTGTGAAGTAATGATGTTCTTGGGCCCTCAGTCATTTTATTTCTTATTCTGGGTATCATGTAATTAGTCGTTTCTCTATCTCATTATTTCTTGTTTGCTTATTATTCATACAGGTTAATAGTGATATCTTGTCATAGCCTTGTCACTACTTTGTTACGGTTAGGCTTGGCACTTACTGAGTACATGGGGTTGGTTGTACTCCTACTACACTTCTGCACTTCTTGTACAGATCCCGGTGTTGGTCCTTATAGCGCTCAGCGGTGATTACTCAAACCCTTCATTTACGGAGACTTAAACTAGAGCTGCACGACGTTCATAGACCCGGATGTACTCTTCCTATCAATGTTATTGTTTACTTTGTATCAAAGAATTTGAATTTTATTTGAATCTCCATTTATAGTATTCTGGTAGTTCATGTACTTGTGACACCAGTTCTAGGATTAGTCTAGACAATAATGTTTATGGAGTTTATATACATTTCAGGATATTTCAACCTTAATCTCTTAATTGCTTTTAAAATTTTAAACTGATTAATTGTATAGCTAATGCTTGCTTGCCATGTAAGCGGATGTTAGGGCCATCACGATCCCGTGGTTGGGATATTGGGTCGTGATAGTTTCTAGAAGACTTTGACTCTACTTGTCAGAAGTTGGCAACTTGAAGAATTTGAGAGTTCTTAAATTTAATTTATAGTTAACTTTGAGGTTATCAAATTTTGATTGGTATTTCGAGAGTATGGATAGGCTCGTCTTGTTGGATTGAACTCGTGTGCAAAGTTTTGGTTAGGGTTTGAAATTTCTAGGTTTGAAACGGACGATTAGTTAGAAGGATTAGAAGTTTAAGAACTCCAGAGAGATAATATGTGGTTTGGCCTTTCAATCTTAGATGTGATAATTCCGTATATATTTTGAGACCTTGCATAGTTCAAGATAGTATTATGGACTTGTTGAGATGATTGGATGGGGTCTTCAAGGTCTAGAATGAGTTTTAGGATGGTTTTGGACAATTTCAAAAAATTGTTCATTACTTGTTCGGCTACTTCGCATTTGATGCTGTGATACGCAAAAGCAAGGCTGCAATTGTAAAGTGAGAGTCGCATTTGCAACGGTGAATGCTCAAGGGAGAGTATCATTTGCAAATACAATGGCCATATTTGTGAGATGCGCATTTGCAATCCTCTAGTCGTATTTTCATAATTCACATATGCAAAGAATTCTTTTCTAACATCTGCGACTGTTATATGCCATTTTCGACCAATTTTCCCCATTTTTTACACCTAGACTTTGGTTTGAGGCAATTTTGGCGGGGATTTCTCACCCATCCTCAAGAGTAAGACCATCTATCACGGATTTGATTGTTTATGATGGTTAACCATTGATTTAAAAATATAGAATTGGAATCTAAGGGTAGAAATTTGAAATTTTGGGCATAAGCCTAAGAAAGTGTATTTTGAGGTTTGAACACCAAATTAGAATCAGATTTTGAATAGAGTCACATATTTGGACTCGTGAGGTTATGAGTCACCAGAATTTGGTCTTGGACTAGGATTTTGACCGTGTGGTCCTGGGTTGACTTTTATTGACTTTTTGGGAATTGATTAAAGATTGAAACTTTATGGTTTATACTTGATTCTTTTGAGTTTATTTGACCTTAAAGAGTTGTTTTGGCTAGGTTCGAACCAGTTGAAGGTGATTTCTAAAGGAAAGGCAGTTTTGGAGGAGTGCTTAGGCTTGTATAAGGTAAGCATCTTGCCTAGGCTTGGCTTGAGGGAATATACCTTAGGAAATTGACCTTATTTGATTATTTTCTATTTATTGGGGACGTTATATATGTGTGGCGGCGAGCGTATATATGAGTGTTATGGGATGTTCATGCTCGGGTAGATTTTTATGCCTTTGTTTAACATCATACCCTTTTTATGACTTGTTATCTTTCACGTATGACTAATTGTGCTCTCTTTTATCACTCGATATGGTAATTAAAAGTTCTTGGAAATGTCATTTGGTTTGACTAATGCTCCACGGTGTTCATGAATTTGATGAACATGGTGTCCAAGCCTTATTTGGGCTTTTTTGTTATTGTGTTCAGTGATGATATCTTGCTTTACTATCTCGCACTGGGAACAAACAAGAGCATCATTTGAGAATTGAGATTTGAGCTTCAGATATTGAAGGAGAGGCTACTTTATGCTAAGTTTTCAAAAAGCGAGTTCTAGTTGGACTCTGTTGCATTCTTGGGTTCATGTTGTGTCTAGTGATGGTATTAAGGTTGATCCTAAGAAGATTGATGCAGTTAAGAATTGTCCTAGACCAACATCAACTGCGGAGATTCGAATTTTCTAGGTTTTGGAAGGGTACTACTATCGTTGTGTATAGGGGTTTTCATCTATTGCAATCCTATTGACTAAGTTGACTAAAAAGTGTGTTTCTTTTAGATGGCCTGACGAGTGTGAGGAGAGCTACCAAAAGCTCAAGTCTTTTTCGACTAAAACCTTAGTGATGGTGTTGCTCATAGTTTTTGGGCCGTACACAGTGAATTATGATTATTCTCACGTCAATCTTAGTGTAGTGTTCATGTAGCAGGTAGAGTTATTGCATATGCATCACCACAATTGAAGCCTCATGAGAAAAATTATCCAGTTTATGATTGGAGTTGGCAGCGATTATGCATGCCCTTAAAATTTTGACGCATTATTTGTGTGGTGTGTCATGTGAGGTCTATTCTGATTATCGGAGTCTTCCGCATTTGTTCAAGCAAAAGGATTTGAGTTTGAGTCAGGGGAGGTGGTCGGAGTTATTGAAAGATTGTGATAACACTATCCTGTATCATTCGGATTAGACGAATAGAAGTCGCCTTGAGTAAAAAAGGCGGATAGTATAAGAAGTTTAACATTTATTCTAGCTGAGGAGAGGCCTTTGGCCATGGATTTAAGAATAGGCCAAAAGATTTGTGAGATTAGAAATTTCTGAGCCTAGTAGATTTGTTGCTTTCGTTGTTGCGCAGTCGTCCTTGTTTGAGCGCATTAAGACTCGCCAATGTGATGATCAAAATTTATTGGTGCTTAAGGACACAATGCTCCGAGGTGGTGCTAGGAAGGTGGCTATTGGAGATGATGGTGTTATGCAATTTTAGGGTCGGATTTGTGTGCCTAATGTTGATAGTTTGAGAGAGTTGATTCTCGAGAGGATTATAGTTTGAGGTATTCTATTCATCCAGGAGCTACAAAGATGTATTGTTACTTGAAGCAGCATTATTGGTGGTAGAGGATGATGAAGGACATTGTAGGGCATGTTTCACGATGTTTGAATTCCTAGCAAATGAAAAATGAACATCAGAAACCAGGTGGTTTAACTCAGATGTTGATTATACCATAGTGGAAGTAGGAGCGTACTACTATGGACTTTGTTGTAGTATTACCACGGTCTTTGAAGAAGTTTGATTCCGTTTAGGTCATTGTTGATATATTGACTAAGTCCGTGCATTTCTTTATTGTGATGTCTTTTTGCATTAAAAATGTTGGCTCAGATCTACATCAGAGAGATTGTTCGGTTGCATGGTGCGAATATTTCTATCATTTTGGACCAAGGTACTAAATTCACTTCTTACATTTAGAGAGCTGATTCAGAGTGAGTTCGGCACACAGGTGGAGCATAGCCAGCTTTTCACCCACAGGCAGATGGCGGACAATTCAGATCCTTGAGGATATGTTGAGAGCTTATGTGATTGACTTCCTGGCTCATTAGGGCTAGTTCCTATCGATGGCGGAGTTTTCTTACAATAACAGCATACTAGTCCATCATTCAGATGACTCTTTATATGGATTTGTATGGTAGTAGATGTAGTTCTCCTATGGGTTTGTTGGAGCCCGGTGAGGCTAGATTCTTAGGTACAAAATTGGTTTGTGATGCTTTGGATAAGGTGAAGCTGAATCAGGAGAAACTTTGGATGCTTCTGTTCAGAAAGATAAGTTTTGCAGATAAGAAGGTCTATGAAATCGCGTTTATGGAGGGTGAGAAGGTACTTCTGAAGATTTCACTCATGAAGGGCCTGATGAGGTTTGGGAAGAAAGGCAAACTGATTCTAAGGTTTATCGGTCCATTTGAGGTGTTGGAGAGAAGTCGTATATTTTGGACTTCAGCACAGTATACTTGGATGAGAATCTCGCTTATGAAGAAGAACCGGTGGCTATTTTGGAAAGCCAGGTTTCGAAGTGCAGTTCAAAGGAGATCGTGTCGGTGAAGGTTCTTTGGAGAGGCCAACCAAGCAAGGAGGCTAATTGGCTATTTCGGCGTATTATGTGAAAAGTTGGAAAAATGATTTTTGAAGTTGAAGATCTTATGTTTTGATGATCGATTATTGATATTTTATGTTATTTTAATGATGAGATAGCGAGCAAATTTGTATTCTTATTAGACCTGTGTGAATGTTTTTATAGGAGCCCGAGGGTCTCGGGTGAGTTTCGGATAGATTGCTCATGGTATTAGTGAAGCTGATGAAGAACAGGTGTTTTCAATCTGCAGATCTCGCATTTGTGAAATTCTGCTCGCAAATACGAGCATCGTTTTTGCGAGTGATGGCTTGCATTTGATGGGCCGGGGGCTGGCACTTCGCATTTGCGAAGTTAGAATAGCATATGCGGATAAGGGGGCTTTGCATTTGCAATGAAGCAGTCGCATTTGGGACACTTTGGATTTGGATGCAGCTTCGCACTTGCGAAGCATTGTTCGTATTTGCGGCTGCCCAGTGTTCACAATTATGATGATCTTATCGCTTTTGCGACAACTGAAGGTTCAGAGACTGATTCACAATTGCCACAAGTTATTCGCTTTTGCAAATGTTGCAATTGCTACAACTGCAGCTAGGTAAAATATGTGCAATCCATGACTTAGCTCATTTTACACCATTTTTGAACCCTATATTCTATAAAGGTTATTTTTGGAGAGCAATTTCATCCTAAATTCAAATGTTAGTAACCTTGACTTATTTTCAGTCAATTTCAATTACTTTTTTATGAATCTCTTCATCAAAATCTATGAATTTTGAAGAAAAAATTAAGGGTTTAGGTAGAAGTTAAGAATTTTGTAAAATTGAGATATAGATGTCGAATTGTGGTCAGATATCGAAAGAAATCACATATTCGGGCTCAGGATGAATGGGTAATCGGGATTTGTTCTAAATTTCGAATTTCCACCGTGTGGGCCCAGGTTTACTTTTTCAATTATACACTTGTCACCTTGCATAAATTTCGATCTAAAGCTTGTATTGACTTGTTTGAACAACATTTGACTAGATTCGATTGGTTTGGAGGCTTGTTCTAAAGAAAAAGCCATGTTGGATTGTTGACTTTGTTTTGGAAATGGGTAAGTGTCATGTTTATCCTTGACTTCAGGGAATTAGGAGTTGATTGGTCTATTCGCTACGTGATTTATTTGTGGGGACGACGTATATGCAAGGTGAAAAGTGTATAAACGTTGTCATGGGTTCAAGCTTTAGGGGGGAACTACTTAATTGCATGTCTTCAATTATACTGTGTCTTCATTTATTCCATGTTTTTACTTGTTACATGCTTTACTTGCTACATGTCTTTAATTTCTAAATACATGTCTTCTCTTGTTACATGCCTCTATTTGCTACATGTTTTCATGTATTCATGTCTTTATTTATTGCCCGCCTTTACTTGTTCTATGCTCTTACATGTTATTAGATAGACGCTTTTACGTGTCTCATGCCTTTACATGTTTATTCACCTTACTTGCTTTCTATTTCACTTAATTATGTTATATTAGATTGTTTTGTAGAATTTAGTCGTTTTAGATCCCTTTTCATGTTACGTTTCGAGATTCTCCGTAGTTGGTTGTTATTATATATATATGTGGATTGTGTGCCACCTGCAATAGTATATTATATATATATATATATATATATATATATATATATATATATATATATATATATATGTAGATCGGGTTGCAAGCCGCAAATATTTTTATAAATTTTTGTTGATCAGGTTGCAGTGCTCAATAGTATTATCATTATATGTGTGAATCGGGTTGCACGCTGCAATGGTACTGGTATTGATATATGGATTGGGTTGTGCGCCGCGATGGATAGGTTGTATTGTGCTTATTCTTAGTTGTATGTTTCCACTAGTGTGTTGTGTTGTTTACACATTGAAGTAATGATGTTCTTGGGGCCTTTTTCATTTATTTCATATTGTGGTTATCATGTAACTAGTCATTTCTCAAACTCGTTATTGCTTTTCTACTTATTATTCGTACGGGTTTATAGTGAGTATCTTGTCACAGCCTTGTCAATACTTGGTTACGGCTAGGCTCCGCACTTACTGAGTACATGGGGTCGGATGTACTCACGATACACTTTTGTAGTTCTTGTACAGATCACGGATTGGTCCTAGCAGCATTCAGCGATGATTGCTCTAACCCTTTTTTTTCGGAGACCCTGAAATCCCGTTCTTATCTATATTATGGTTTACTTTGTATCAGAAAATTTGCATTTCATTTCAGACTTTATTTTTAGTTTTCTTGCAGCTCATGTACTTATGACACAGGTTCTGGGTTAGTCTCGGTAGCAATGTTTATGGATTTATTATATATTTCAGGATATATCAGCCTTAATTTCATTATATTTTACTTTTAAATTGTTAAATTGAATAAATTTTTAGCTAATGTTAGGTACCATCACGGCCATGTTTTTGTGATTTGGGTCGTGACAAGTGGATATTAGAGCACTAGGTTGCATAGGTCTTATGAGTCACGAGCAAGCTTAGTAGAGCCTTGTTGATCGGTATATAGACGTCTGTACTTATCTTCTAGAGGATATAAGGCTTTAGAAAACTTCAAATTTTTTCTTTCCCTGTCGTGCAACTCTGTTCTATCGTTAAGTTTGAATCATTCTTATCTTATTCTCTCACAGATGGTGAGGACGCGTACGACATCTGCAGCTGGTCAGGGCCAGAGCCCCAGGTTGCAGCCACTACCAAGGGTAGGGGCCAAAGCCAAGATAGAGCCAGAGCTCATCTTAGAGCATGCACAACAGCACCCGCGTCGAGCCTCTAATAGAGAGATTCTTGTTCCGACCGAGCCAGTAGGACTAGCTCAGCTCCTGGAGGAGTTTATCGCTACCCTAGTGCGTCAAGACTCCTTAGTCCACATGGTTGGTCTCATGGATAGTATGGCTCAGGCCGATGTGTTTCCTGTGGCACCATGCATTTCATAGGCCGGGGGAGTAGCCGAGACTCCCACTATTCACACCATAGAGCAAATGGCTCAGGGTTATCAGACCCCACCAGTTCTACCAGTTGGGATGGTTCGACCTGTTATTGCTACACAACCCGAGGACTAACCCGCAATGTCAGCTGATGAGCTAAAGAGGTTGGACAGGATCACCAAGAGGTACCCTCTTACTTTAGTGTTGCACATTCTAAGGACCCCAGGACTTATTGGACCGTTTCTATGAGATTTTGCCTAACAGGGGGATAGTGGAGTCCAGCGGAGTTGATTTCAATGTGTTTCAGATGCATGGTTCGGCCAAGAGGTTGTGGCAGGTGTATGTGCAGGGCAAGCCATGGTATCACCCCCTCTCACATTGCCTCAATTCTCGCAGTTGTTCCTGGAGAAGTTTATTCCCTTCACTCAAAGAGAGGAGTTCTACAGTCAGTTCGCAGGGTAGCATGATGATTACTCAATTTGAGACTAAATTTATTGATTTGTCATGCCATGCAGCTATCCACATCCCTACCAAAAGAGAGAATGTGTGGAGTTTCATTGATGGTCTTACCTACGACATCAGACTTTTGATGGCCAAAGAGACTGAGGAGATCGCCAAGAGAATCGAGCGCCTCAGAGGCCAGGCTAGGTTGGCAACCTTTGATGAGAGGCCCCATTACTTTAAGGATTCAATGGTGTCTCGTCTGGAGGTAGGGTCCCTTTGGTAGTCCATACTATTAGGTCGGTTCCGTTAGCTTTACAGGTCACACATTGTACTTCAGGCAGTCGTAGTGCTTATGGACCTATGTTCGAGCAGCTAGCATTTAGTGCACCTTCAGCTCCCATTAGTGCTCCCCCGATTTGTGCTATTATAGTGGTTATTTGGGTCGTCAAGGTCAGTCTCAGATTCAGCAGCCACGCCAAGAGTATGCTTAAAGTGTGGAGATGCCGGTCACACCAGAAAGTATTTTCCCAGACTCCAGAGCAGTATGCCACAACAGGGTACTCGTTCTATGGTTTCGGCACTGATGGCTCCACCACCAGCACAGGCTGCTAGAGGCAGGCGTTAGGTAGCTCGAGGTGGGGGATAATTGGTTAGTGGTGGAGGCCAGTCAATGAGAGGTCGTCCCGGAGAAGGAGGACGGGTTGGTGGGGCTCAACCCCATTCTTATGCATTTCTAACTAGACCTGAGGTGGAGTCATCCGATGCAGTTATTACAGTTAGTATCTCAATCAGTAATATAGATGCTTTCGTGTTTTTTATCCGAGATCTATATATTCTTATGTGTCTTCATATTTGGTTCGCATTTAATTATGTCTCGTGATTCTCCTTATGTTCCTGTTTCTATGTCTACATCGGTTGGAGAGTCAATAATAGTTGATCAGGTATATAGGTCTTGTGTTGTAACTATTAATGGTTTTGATACTATAATTGATCTTTTGTAGTTGAATATTGTAGACTTTGAGGTCATTCTTTGTATGGATTGGTTGTCCCGCTATCACGCTATCTTGGATTGTCATGCCAAAATTGTAACTTTAGCCATGTCGGGGTTGTCTAGATTAGAGTGGAGAGGGACCCGTGGTGACTCCACTAGCATGGTAATTTAATGTTTGAAGGCTCGGCGTATGGTCGAGAAGGGGTGTATGGCGTATTTGGCTTATATTCGTGATTCTGGTGCGAAGGTTCCCTTTATAGATTTGGTACTAGTTGTGAGTGAATTTTTCGAGGTGTTTCCTATAGATTTTCTGGGTAGGCCACCGGATAGGGATATTGACTTTTGTCTTGATTTGGTTTTGGGCACTCAGCCCTATTCCACCGTACGCTATGGCTCCAACTGAGTTGAAAGAATTGAAGGATCAATTGCAAGATTTTCTTGACAAGGGATTCATTAGACTGCTCGTCTCACGTTAGGGTTCGTTGGCGTTGTTTGTTAAGAAAAAATACGGATCGATAAGGATGTGCATAGATTATTGGCAGTTGAACAAGGTCACTATCAAGGACAAGTGTCTGTTGCCTAGGATTGATGATTTATTTTACCAGCTTCAGGGTGCCAATGTGTTTTCCAAGATTGATTTCAGATCTGGCTACCATCAAGTCAAGATTAGGGCACCAGATGTCCCTAAGACATATTATATGACTTGTTATGGTTATTACGAGTTCTTAGTGATGTCGTTTGGATTGACTAATGCTCCAATAGCCTTGCCTTCATGGATTTGATGAACCAAGTGTTCAAGCCTTATTTGGATTCCTTCGTGATTGTCTTCTTTGAAGATATTATAGTTTACTCTCGCAGTAGAGAGGACCATGAGCAGCACTTAAGGATCGTGCTTCAAACTTTGAAGGATCGTCAGCTATATGCCATGTTTTCAAAGTATGAGTTCTGGTTAGACTCGCCTTTTTGGGTCGTGTTGTGTCTTCTGAGGGTATCAAGGTGGATCCTAAGAAGATAGAGGCTGTTCAAAACCTAACTAGACCTACTTCACCTACAGAGATTCGGAACATATTGGGTTTGGAGAGGTATTAACGCCGGTTCATAGAGGGGTTTTCATCTATCTTAGCCCTATAGACCAAGTTGACCCAAAAAGGTCCTCTGTTCATATGGTCCGACTAGTTTGAGGCAAGCTTTTAGAAGCTCAAGACTGCCATGACTACAGCCCCAATATTGGTGTTACCATAGGTTCGGGATATTACACTATGTATTGTGATGCATCCCGTATTGGAGTAGGTGTATTGATGCAGGATAGTAGGGTGATTGCCTACGCGTTTGGTCAGTTGAAGGTCTATCAGAGGAATTACCCTATGCATGATTTAGAGTTTGCAGCCATTGTTCACGCGCTCAAGATTTGGAGGTAATATCTATGAGGCGTTCCATGTGAGGTCTATACCGACCATCGTAGTCTCCAGCATCTATTCAAGTAGAAGGATCTCAATTTGCGGCATCGAAGATGGTTAGAGCTATTAAATGACTATGATTTCACCATATTATATCATTCGGGAAAGGCGAATGTAGTGGTTGATTCCTTGAGTAGGAAAGCAAAAAGCATTGGCAGTTTTGCATTTTTACTAGTAGTGGAGAAGCCATTAGCCATGGATGTTCAGGCTTTTGCCAACCGGTTCGTGAGGTCAGAAATTTCGGAGCCTAGCCGGGTTCTTTCTTGTGTTGTGTCACAATCATTGTTGTTGGAGCGCATCAACGCTCGCTTATTTGATGATCCTCACTCTTTTGTGTTGGAAGACACGGTACAGCGCGGTGGTGCGAAGGAGGTGGAGATTAGAGACGATGGTATTATGCATCTTCAGGACCGGATTTGTGTTCCAAATGTTGATGGGTTGAGAGAGTTGATACATGAGGGGGCTCTCATTTCATGTTATTCCATTCATACAGTTGTCACGAAGATGTATCATGACTTGAAGCACAACTATTATTGACAGAAAGTGAAGAAAGAAATTTGTG
The DNA here is from genome assembly GCA_002018475.1 of Nicotiana obtusifolia. Taxonomy (NCBI): domain Eukaryota; kingdom Viridiplantae; phylum Streptophyta; class Magnoliopsida; order Solanales; family Solanaceae; genus Nicotiana; species Nicotiana obtusifolia. The sequence goes on along the minus strand of MCJB01052752.1, from coordinate 136,483 downwards.
GACATGTTTCTCGGTGCTTGAATTATCAACAGGTGAAGTTTGAACACTAGAAACCAATTGGGTTGACTTAGAGATTGGTGATACCTGAGTGGAAATGGGAGTGCATTTAATGGACTTTGTGATAGGCATACCATGGACCTTGAGGAAGTATGATGAAGTTTGGGTTATTGTGGACCGGTTGACTAAGTATGCACACTTCATTTTGGTAATGACATCCTATTCTTTATAGCGGTTGGCTCAGATTTAGATACGGGAGAATATTCACCTGCATGGTGTGCCCATTTATATCATTTTCAAACGTGGAACGTAGTTTATATCATATTTTTTTAGAGCTGTACATTGTGAGTTGGGCACGCGAGTCGAGTTGAAAACTGCATTTTATCCTCAGACGGACGGACAGTGTGAGCGTACTATACAGGGATAGTGGAGGACATTTTGAGGGCCTGCTCTATGGATTTCGGGGGTTAGTGGGATGAGTATCTACCTCTCGCAGAGTTCGCCTACAACAGCAGCTATCAGTCGAGCATCCATACTGTTCCATACAAGACCTTATATGATAGGCGATGTCGTTCTCTGGTTGGATGGTTAGAGCCCAGTGACGCTAGATTGTGGGGCACAGATTTGGTTCGTGATGCTTTCGAAAAGGTTAAAGTGATTCAGGAGTGGTTGTGTATACTTCGGTCCATGCAAAAGAGTTATACGTATCGGAAGGTTCGAGATGTGGGCTACATGGAAGGTGAGAAGGTTCTTTTCCAAAGGAAAAGTTTAGCCCAAGGCTTATTGGCTCGTTTGAGATCTTGGAGATAGTTACAGGAGTTGCTTATAGGCTTGAATTGCCTCCTAGCCTAGCAGGGGTATCCGGTATTTCACGTTTCCATTCTATGGAAGTACCATGAGGATAGGTTGCATGTATTAGACTTTAGCACGGTGTAACTTGATGAGAATGTGGCCTATGGGAAGAGTCGGTTGTTATTTTAGACCGGCTGGTTGAAAGTTGAGATCCAAGAGTTTTCCTCCTGCGAAAGTGCATTTGAGAGGTCAGCCAATTGAGGCGGCTACATGGGAGTCTGAGTGTGATATGTGGAGTAGATACCCACACATTTTTACCAGTCCAGGCACATTTCTTTGTACATTCAAGGATGAACATTTCCTTTAGAGGTGGAAAATGTGACGACCATATAAGTTGTTTTGAGAACTAGCGCCTTTTTCTATGTTTTCAGACTTTTTGTAGCTCAATTTGATGATTCATGACTTGCGTGGTTGGTCCTATCATTTTCCAAAAGATTTATATGTAAATTTTGAAGAAAATAACTTTTTTTTTTACTTTAAATCTGGCTAGAGTTGACCAGGGTCAACGTTCTTGGTAAATGCCTTGGATTTGTGTTTTGACGATTATGGTAGGTTCGTATGATTTTTTGGACTTGTATGCACGTTTGATTTTTGATGATCGATTCTTAATATTTGATGTTATTATCATGGTTTGAGATGGTGAGTAAGTTTTTATGATGTTATTACACTTGTGTGATTGTTCAAATTGGATATCAAGTGACAGGGTTGAGTTTCGAATGGATAGAACATGGTTTTGGTGAAGCTGATGAACAGCTGGTGTTTTGAACCTAGAGATCTCGCATTTGCGAGGTTGTACTCGCAAATGCAAGCATCGCTTTGGCGAGTGATGGCTTGCATTGGCGAAGATGGGCTAGGGGCTAACACTTCGCATTTGTGAAGTTGGCATCGCATATGCGGACATAGGGGCTTCGCATTCCAATGAAGCAAGCGCATTTGCAACACTGTGGATGTGGGGGCTGCTTCACATTTGTGAACAACCATTGTTCTATATACGACATCCTAATGTTTGCATTTGCGATGATCTTATAGCTTTTGCAACAACTAAATGCTTAGAGACTGGTTCGCATTTGGGAAGAAGAGTCTGCAATTGCGACTTCTGCAGCTGGGTAAATTGTGGGGTTTTCGGGACTTAGCTCATTTTACACCATTTTGAACCCTAGAGTCCATAGAGGCAATTTTTGGAGAGCAGTTTCTTCCCAACATCATAGGTTAGTACCTTTAACTTGTTTTCAATCAATTTCAATTATTTTTTCCTGAATTTCATCATCAAATCAATGAATTTTGAAGTAGAAATTAGGAGTTATGTATATAATTTAGGAATTTTGTAAAACTGAGATTTAGACCTCGAATTAAGGTCGGAATTCGAAAGAAATCACATATCTGGGCTCGGGGGTGAATGGGTAATCGGGATTCAGCGTTAATTTTTGGATTTCGACCACGTGGTCCGGGTTGACTTTTTAATTATGTTAATGATTTAACCTTTATCGTATGAAGGTATTTTCTAAAGCTTGTATTGAATTGTTTGAACAACATTTAACAAGATTCGATTGGTCTGGAGGCTTGTTCTAAAGGAAAAGCTATGATGGATTGTTGACTTTGTTCTGGAAATAGGTAAGTATTGTGCTTCTTATCCTTGACTTGGGGAAATTAGTACTTAATTATTCTACTTGCTATGTGATTTATGTGTGGGGAGGACGTATATGCAAGGAGACGAGTGTATATGCATTGTCATGGGTTCAAACATGCGGAGTGGACTGCATAATTGTATGTCTTCAATTATACTATGTCTTAATTTGTTTCATATTTTTACTTGTTACATGCTTTACTTGCCACATATTTATACTTGCTAAGTACATGTCTTCACTTGTTACATGCCTCTATTTGCTAAATGTTTTCATGTATTCATGCCTTTATTTATTGTCCACATTTACTTGTTCTATGCTCTTACATGTTATTAGATAGACGCTTTTATGTGTCTCGTGCCATTACTTGTTTATTCGACTTACTTGCTTTCTATTTCACTTAATTATGTTATATTAGATTGTCTTATAGAATTTATACGTTTTAGTTCGCTTTTAATGTTACGCTGTAAGATTCGCCGTAGTTGGTTGTTATTATATATATGTGGATCTGGTGGCACGCCGCAATAGTATTATTATATATATGTCGTTTGGATTGCAAGCCATAATAGTATTATTATATCTATGCGGATCGGGTTGCACGCCGCAATAATATTATCATTATATATGTTAATCGGGTTGCACGCTGCAATAGTATCGGTATTGATATGCGGATTAGGTTGCTCGCTGCAACGGACATATTTTATTGTGGTTATTCTTAGTTTGTAGTTTCCACTACTATGTTATGTTGTTTATAATATGAAGTAATGATGTTCTAGGGCCCTCAGTCATTTCATTTCTTATTCTAGTCATCATGTAATTAGTTGTTTTTGTATCTCGTTATTGCTTATCTGCTTATTACTCATACAGGTTTATAGTGATTATCTTGTCATAACCTTGTCACTATTTCGTTATGGTTAGGCGTGGCACTTACAGATTAAATGGGGTAATTGTAATCATATTACACTGCTTCACTTCTTGTGCAGATCCTGATGTCGGTCCTAGCGGCGTTCATCGATGGTTGCTCAAACCCTTCCTTTACGAAGACTCCAGCTACAGCTGCATCCCGTTCCCAGACCCTGAAGTCCTCTTCCTATATATATATATTATTGTTTACTTTGTATCAGGCAGTGTGTATTTTACTTCGGACTTCATTTGTCGCATTCTAGTAGTTCATGTAATTGTGACACTGGTTCGAGGACTAGACAGCAATGTTTATGTATTTAATATACATTTCAGGATATTTCAGCCTTAATTTCTTAATATTTTGCTTTGAAATTTTTAAACCGATTAATTGTTTAGCTAATGTTGGCTTGCCAAGTAAGTGGATGTTAGGGCCATCACAATCCCGTGGTTGGAATTTTGTGTCATGATAGTTTCTAGAATATTTTCACTCTACCTGTCGGAAGTTGGCAATTTGAAGAATTTGAAAGTTCTTAAGTTTGACTTTGAGGTTATCAAATTTTGATTGGTTTTTCAAGACTATGGATAGGTTTGTGTTGTTGGATTGAACTTGTGTGCAAAGTTTTGGTTGTGATCTAAAATGTCTAGGTTTGAATTGGACGATTGGTTAGAAGGATTAGAAGTTTAAGAACTCAAGAGAGTTTAATATGTGGTTTGGTCTTTCATTCTTATATGTTATAATTCCATGTGTATTTTGAGACCTTAGATAGGTCTGGATAGTGTTATGGACTAGTTGAGATGATTGGATGGGGTCCCCAAGGTCTCGGATGAGTTTGAGGATGGTATGTGACAAATTCGGAAAGTTGTTCATTGCTTGTTCGGCTACTTCGCATTTCATGCTATGATACACAAAGCCAAGGCTGCAATTGTAAAGTGAAAGTCACATTTGCAAATGTGAATGCTCAGGGGAGAGTATCATTTGCAATACAATGACTGTATTTGCGAGCTGCGCATTTGCACACTTCACATTTGCAAAGATTTTTTTATCCAACATCTGCAGCTGTTATATGCGATTCCCGGCCTATTTTTCCTATATTTTACACCTAGACTTCGGTTTGAGGTGATTTTGGAGGGGATTTCTCACCCAACCTCAAGAGTAAGACTATCTATCACTTATTTAATTGTTTATGATGGTTACCCATTGATTTTAACATTAAGAATTGGAATCTAAAGAGAAATTTGGAATATTGGGCATAAGCCTAAGAAAAAGTATTTTGAGGTTTTGCACACTGAATCAGAATCAGATTTTGAATAAAATCACATATTTAGACTCGTGAGGTTATGAGTCATGGGGATTTTGAATAAAATCACATATTTGGACTCGTGGGAATTAATTAAAGATTGAAACTTTATTGTTTATAGTTGATTCTTATGAGTTTATTTGACCTTATAGAGCTTGGAGGAGTAATTGGGTTTGTAAAAGGTAAGTATATTGCCTAAGCTTGACTTGAGGAAATATACCTTAGGAATATTAACCTTATTTGATTATTTTTCTATCTATTTTGACATTATATATGTGTGGTGGCGAGCCTATATACAAGTGTTATGGGCATTCATGCTCGCGTAGATTTTTATGCCTTTGTTTAACATGATATGCTATTTATGACTTGTTATCTCTCCTGCATGATTACTTGTGCTCTCTTTATCATGCTACAAATCATAGTTAGACTACTATTGCCTTGTTGACTGAAAATGACTGTGCTATCTATTTTAGCCACAATCATACTATTCACATGTCTACATCTCTATATGTGTCTCATTTCCATAAACCTCCCTTGTATCGTTTATGGCGCATGTGCATACATTTTGTATATCGACTGAGTTTGAGGCACGTGAGTTGAAAGTGTGTTTGGTATGTTTATGGCATGTGATTTTCCTGTGAGTGATATTGTTATGAGCATATGAGTTGTCTGTTCACCGCATGGATCTGGATGAGTCCTTCTGAAGTTAGGTGATCACCCATTGTACCTTTGGGTCTGTGGGCACAGGTTTTTCGAACGCTTGGGGAGTGTCGGTTATTGGAGCGAGACTTATTCATGCATAGAATCACAACTTGGCATTTATAATATTGCTTTGTGATGTATATCATCTTTATATGCTGATTCGATGTATTAATGTGAGTTTTGATCATTCCTTATCTGAAAGTATGATATTTTCCATTAATGTTATCATAAACTAATTATGCTAGATTCTAGTATGTATTTATTTATAGACTTATTAGGTTATGATAGTAAGTATCAATTGATCACTTCCGTCACTACTTCGTCGAGGTTAGTATAGATATTACCGAGTACATTAGATTGGTGTACTCATACTACACATCTTCATATTTTGTGCAAATCCACGTGTTAGCACTAGCAGAGCTGAGGATTGGATCATTGTAGAACTAGGAGACTCGAGGCGGTACAACATGTTCATCTGGGGGCCTCAAAGTTACCTTTTTTCCTATTTTGAGATTGTTAATTCGAGACCCTATTTTATTTATTCAGGCTAATGTATTTCAACTCTTTTAGAACACATGTACTCATTGACACTAGTTTTTGGGGGTTATGATTTGCATACTAGTGCTAGTTTTAGACTCACTTATGCTATAAATCTCTATTAGACTTGATACAATTGCTTTGTTTTTGTTGTTTATTTGGTTGTTATATGACTGGTTCCCGTAGCCGGGGTGTTAGGTACTATTACGATCATTGGTGGGATTTTGTGTTGTGACATGCAAAAACCACGACCTAACTTGCAGTATTTAACTCTAAAAATCCACTAGAACAAAATGAGCCAAATGTTTTTCGATTATAACTCTTGTAATCTAACCCAACACAACTCCAGGATCTAACAGTCCCACAACTGTCTCACACTTGCAAGTTGCTATGACTTGTAAATGTGAATGTAAAACAACTAAAACAAATGTACTCTTCAACGGAAAATAAAAGTACAACTCAATAACCTAATACTGAATAACTAGACTTACTCGGGTTACATGCATAATTGCAAAGGATCACGTACTTTAATCTTGTTCTTTACACACTTGCTGAGTGAACTGGGATTAAGCACTTCAAGAGTTTTGCTTTTCTCAATATTGCACGAGCTCTCAATATGTGCGGGTACCTATCCTGCAAGGCAATGGAAAAGAATATATACTCTTGAAGTACTCTTGAAGCAATACTCTTGAAATACTTACTCGGGTTACATGCATAATTTCAAAGGACCACGCACTTTAATCTTGTTCTTTACACACTTGCTGAGTGAACTGGGATTAAGCACTTCAAGAGTATTGCTTGTGTCTCAATATTGCACGAGCTCTCAATATGTGTGGGTACCTATCCTGCAAGACAATGGAAAAGAATATATTCTCAAGCATTAGTTAATCAGATAAATCTGGTAACTACGGATTTCGAATTCCTAAATTTGAAAAGACTCTTCTTTCACGTGAAGATCTTTTCAAAATATACACGCTACTAGCGGTCCCTGAGACCATAAAAAATATTAGCACAATATTCCTAAAAATATGAGTTAATTAGAATATATATTGGAGATATTTTCCTAAAATACTATATGACAGTATTTTTATTCTTTTAATGCAAGTTACAGCAGTCCAAAGGAGTGATCGACTCAGCTTGTGAGACCCTGGATCTTAGCATGTGTACTGCACATTTGTTAATCATCAACAGATATATAACTCAACAAATTCTACCTTTTTGATATGACAACTAATGTGATTATGAACCAAGAATGTAACATGAACTTAAGGTTGTTCCATGTTTCAAACGCAAACAAGACACACATAGGTAATGAGATCATACGTAGTCCGACTAGAAGAATATACGCACTGTTGCTCCCTTACGCACACGCAAGTATACGTGATCGACAAGTAATATAGGACAATGAGTCCGGATTATCGTACCCAAGGAACTTAAGTTAACTACTTTATAACAACTAATATCGTTATTTAATCAAGCAAAGATCAAGTTTAGTATATAGTTTATTCTAAATTGTAATTCTAATTTAAATCTAGGAATTGCAAAGAACAAATATGTAATTTTGTAAGCAATAAAACAAAGATTCCAGGGCTGCGATTTTACTTCCAATCCTATTGCGTTCTAATTGACTTATCGTTCATATAGTTAATGTAAGATTGCTAATTAATCGATAATGATACTTATAGCCTTCTTCCGAAGTACTATTCGCCTATTCCTAACAAGATTAATGCCTATATTCCTACGGAATTAATCTAGCAAGAATGCATGAAGAACACGATTATCTAATTAAGCATGGTGATTAAGTATATTCCTATCCTAACCACGAATCCGCTCTTTTAACAAAGTTAAGAACATGCTCTCTTCAATCCTTATTCTCATCTAGACTTAGTTTTCTCAAACATAACATAGATAATTGATCGAACTTAATTGATGGCCAAAGCAATTAAGCAATTTAGAATAGAATTGAAGAAACAATCTTATCCACATTAACTATTAAAACGAATTCATCAAGTTAGAAACACAATATTCATGGCTAATCACAACCCCAGAACAAGGGGTGATTAGCCACTCATGTTCAACAAACCAAATAACTAAGTATGAAAAACTAAAATAAAGATACTAGATTGAATTGATGAACTGAGAATTTGTTGATGTTGTTGATGTTCCTAGGCCTCCTTTTGCTCCAAAATCACGTTCTACTTCCCTTAGATAGGTTTAGGGATGTTTA
>MCJB01052752.1:82678-128325 GCA_002018475.1 Nicotiana obtusifolia | reverse complement strand
CACGTTCTACCCCTCTTAGATAGGTTTAGGGGTGTTTATATAGGTGTTGGGAAGGTTTGGGGTCGACTTGGGGGTCTTCTAGGCGAAGTAGGAAAAATTCCCGAAATCAGTCCCCTGATCAGCACCCAGCGCCCCCCAGGGGACTGAAGGCAGTAGCGTTCCAAAAGTCTCTGTTTCCAGCGCCACAGGCAGCGCTGGGCGCTGGCCTGTGGGCTGGTTTCTTCCCTTGTTTGATTCTTCTTGTTTTGGCTCGTTTCTTCCCCGGTTTCGTCCCCGATTGCTTTCAACTCATTCCTACACATAAAAACATATTATATTAATATGAATCAATGTGATTAACATCCAAATTCACACAGACAAGAGCTAAATATGGGATAATTTACATATTATTTAATACCTTTTCTACCAATTATCAACACCCCACACTTAGACTCTTGCTCGCCCTCGAGCAATGGGATTTTAGCCAACCTTTCCCAACTACTAACTCTTACGATTAGCACGAAACATTCAACATTAAAACAATTCATACTCTTGAACACAATCAATACTAGTTGAACAAGTATGAACACATAAATTATCCATATCATTCCCATAAAGTTCAATTAAGCCCATTAATTCAATCACATTCAACACCCCAATTGTCATCACCCAACCTCAAAAGCCGACTTGCCACATTAAGCTACTTCAATTCATATACTTACCCAACAAGACAATTCATACATTACCAATTATTCATGAAATCATGTGCCCTCACCAATATATGAAGAGTGAATATATATATATGAATGAATTCACACAAGAATCTGCACAACACTCTCACTCTCACAAAGAATTCATATGTACCCTATAGAGTACCATAAGCTTGCCCGTAATGTAGATTTCCACTAATTGAGTTAGTTAAGTCTAAGATCAAATAGGACTTTGTCGGGTTGTAATGTAGGCTAGGGGACGGGTAGGATATATTTGGTAGTAGTGACTAGTCCTCCTAAGCACTTAATACACTACACTCAATATTCAAACACTTCTTTTTTTTTTCTTTCAATCACTAAACTTGCCTCACACACATAGCCCTTTTCTTTTCAATCACTTAGCATACTACAATAGGAGGTGAATATTTTCATATCTTTTCCAATATCAAATATTTTTTTTCTCTTTTTCATCATCAAATTTTTTCTTTCTTATTTTTCATCCTCCATACACATTTTTCATCTGCTAGTGATTTTTCAATTTTTAGCTTCAAATAGCCAGTAAGTCCTTTCATAATTTCACTCATAAACACAACAATCCTTCTAATATTACCTTCCCTTCTTTTAGCGACTAAGTGCTTTCGGAGGCAAAGGTTCAAATAAGGCTCAAACATAAGAAAAAAAATAGAAGGAGTAGTTTGTAATGTCGGTACAAAAAGAAAGAGGCTCATAGGCTCAAAAAGGGCTAACAAGGGACAAATTTATAATTGACGTGACAAGCACATCCAAAATCAAACAAAGAAGTGCCTATATCATTTCTTAGATTATCCCAACTTACAATTTCGCTTTAATTAACACACGGGGCAAGTTCTAGACTATACGAGATAACACAGAGGATCAAAATCTCACCGCACAATGCACATGATTCACTTACAACGGTTTTGTTCACATGTCGAGTTAAGAAAGCATATACAATTGAAATAATTAAGCATAAATACACTCGATGTGAAGCAAGTCAACTATTGAGAGGAGGCGTCACACATTGGGTTGTTTTTTTCTTCGACTTATACTTTAACTCACCGGGAAATGGATCATGCGTCATCACTTATTGCACTAGCATTAACTATGTCAAGAAGTATTGTGTTATTATTCAGTTCTTCCTAAGACTAATCCTAAAAAAATATTAAAGTTGCCCGGTTCGAATTACATCCTTGGAAAAGAACCGGTGCCCTAAGAAAAACCAAGGAATATTACCTAACTAGCTAAAAATAAAACAAAATCTTTTTGTTGTTTTTAATCCAATTTTTATCCCTCAAGAAAACGATCCGTCGTCGGGAAAAAACTGGAAATTTTTCAAAAATTATCAGTTTATACATTAAAATACTAACACTACAACTATGAAAAAAAAAAAATAATAATAATAATAATACCATTATTAAAAAGACAAAAATAAAACTAAATCATACAAGATATACATTCACAACAATCGCAACAAGGCATTTTCCCACCCCACACTTAAACAATGCATCGCCCTCGATGCATACAAACATGTAAAATAGAGCAAGGTGAGAAGAAAACTCCCTGTTTGCGCTTTTCTCAGGTTATCGGCGAGATGGTGGAGGAGGTGCCAACACTTGTACCTTGGATAATATTGTCACGGGCCATATTAACCTACAACATGAAAAATAGAAAAGTGAGCCAAGTGTAGTGCCAATGCATGAAGGAACCTCACACTTAAACTCGACACATAAAAGCAAGTGTTGCACGATAAGTGACGGGTATTCAAGACTTCCCCGTGTGTGAGAACTAGTGAACATGGCAATGTGAGTAAGTGACAAAGATGAAAGACGAATAAAGTTCNTGATTTTTCAATTTATAGCTTCAAATAGCCAGTAAGTCCTTTCATAATTTCACTCATAAACACAACAATCCTTCTAATATTACCTTCCCTTCTTATAGAGACTAAGTGCTTTCGGAGGCAAAGGTTCAAATAAGGCTCAAACATAAGAAAAAAATAGGAGTAGTTTGTAATGTCGGTACAAAAAGAAAGAGGCTCATAGGCTCAAAAGGGCTAACAAGGGACAAATTTATAATTGACGCGACAAGCACATCCAAAATCAACCAAAGAAGTGCCTATATCATTTCTTAGATCATATTAACTTACAATTTTTGCTTTAATAAACACACGGGGCAAGTTCTAGACTCTATCAGATAACATAGAAGATCAAAACCTTACTCACACGATGCACATGATTCATTTACAACGGTTTTGTTCACATGTCGAGTTAAGCAAGCATATACAATTGAAATAATTAAGCATTAATACACTCGATGTGAAGCAAGTCAACTATTGAGAGGAGGCGTCACACATTGGGTTGTTTTTTTCTTCGACTTATACTTTAACTCACCGGGAAATGGATCATGCGTCATCACTTATTGCACTACCATTAACTATGTCAAGAAGTAGTTCATTATTACTCAGTTCTTCCCAAAACTGATCCTAAAAAAAATTAAAGTTGCTCGGTTCGAATTACATCCTTGGAAAAGAACCGGTGTCCTAAGAAAAACTAAGAAAAATTAACTATTAAAAAATTAAAGGAAAATCTTTTTGTTGTTTTAATCCATTTTTATCCCTCAAGAAACACAATCCATCGTCGGGAAAAACTGAAATATCTATATATATTTTACACATATATATTTTTTTCTTTTTTTTTCGGTTTTTTCTATATATTTATATATAAAAACTTAACTATTCCAACTACTAACACAAGAAAAGAAAAAAAACTTAATTAAACTAACGAAACAGACACCAAAGTAAGAGAAACAGTATAATAAAACAATAGCACCTAAACAGTTATATGACTAATACTCCCACCACATATAAACATGAATAACTGGCACAACAATTACTTTCCCCTCACCCCACACTTATGGCGTGCATAGTCCCCGATGCATGATAAAAGTAAAAATAAAGTAGGGTGAAAAAGAAAGGCTCCCCTCAATCTGTGTCGGTCTCGTCGGAGTCCATGTCAACGGGTACCAAAGCCATCGGTCCGGTGGCTTCATCATCATCTTCCCCCTCAGCATCCGATCCCTGGATAGTGTTGGCATCTTCCTCGGAATGAACTGGACTGCCAGGTGCAATGCCCAGCAGCTCCTTTGCTGTGCCAGAAAGGTCATCACGCATACGCATGCGCTCTTCATCATAAATGCCTACTCGGGTCATTACCAGGTTCATAGCATTGAACATGAATCTGGTGATACTCTCATCCCGCTCAAACCGAGCTGCCGGGGTTAGTTTGGATGCAGGCTCCATAACGGATGTAATGTCCATCAGACCTGGTGGAGCTTCCACTACCTCATCATGCCCCGGATACTCGGGGACTCCCAGAAACCGCATGTACTTGGTCAAGATGTTGCCAAAATATAGCCGCCGTATCTGACGCCCGAATCTGGTACGAGCCATTTCTGTTAGCATAATTTCAGCGACATTGATCGGCCGGCCAGTCATGAGGGAGAAGATTAAGCAAACTCTTGCCCGTGTACAGTCACTGTATGTTCGGCAGGCATCAGCCTAGCCTGCACGAAGTTCTGCCAAACTTTGGCAGCATTGTTAAAGTCAGCACGGACCATGGAGAGGTGGATGTTGCCTTGCTTCCTGTTCCATTTGGCGTGAGAATCAACGCCACACAGCGTATGCCGGATGAGCTGATAGGGAGGGCTTTTGATCAATTGTTGCAATCGCTGAGGGTCAGCATTTGCAACACCCAAATAAAGGCACAAGGCTTCCCTTCCTAATGGCACCTTTGTTTCGCGGACATAGGACCTGGAGCGATGGTAATCCCAGTTCGCATATAATTCTCGAACTGCACTTAAGTTAGCCGGCCTTGGGCATTCAAGAAACTTGTCCATTCTCGATAGGCGGAGTCGAGCAAGAATGTTTGGAAATCGCCTCTCCAATAGAGTAGTGTTTATTTCCATCTCCGAGACATAACGCCCTGTTGGCACAAAATTCCCGTACCAGACAGCTGCATCATCATCAACCAAGTCAAGTCGGGGTTGGGGCCTGGTAGGGATGTGCTGTGAACCCTCATCAACTTGTTTTCCTTTGGCTTGGCGAGAAGATCCTTCGCCTTGTTTTCGTTTTTTCGGAGCTTGGGAAGTAGTTGATGCCTTGCCAAGTGCTTTTCCTTTGTTTCCGTCACGTGCCATAGCTACCTGCAATACGACAATTAGAGAAGTGAGAGAAGTGGCGGATAATGTCGTAAAAGCACCCCACACTTAGTCTTTATCATATGAAGCAAGAATGTGCAAGACAATGGACGAGTACTCAGGACTTCCTCGTGTGCGAGATTTAATGACATAGCAATGGGAGGGAGTGTCACGGATGAATGTCAATTAAATTACGGAACTTTAAAGGTGCAAATTACTAATACACAGACAATCAGTACAGTACCCAATTCGGCCAACCATACATAGTGAATAAATAGGCTACTTAACAGTTGGCAAACAAAATCGACCCCGCAATCCGTTGAAATCACCCAAACTACCCCACACTTAATTCAAATGCATATAGGAGTAACTCCGAATACTCAGACTTCATCGGAGCTTAAAAAGTTATCATTCAGGCATTTAATCGAACACGTGGTGTGCACGAAAAGTGTTCTTCACCCTCAACAATGGTGAAGTGTAGTTACCTTCCCGAATTTTGATGAAGTAGAGGGACTATTAGTTTACTACTCCGATACAATAAAAACCAATCAAAATTTCAGCTTTAAACTTAATCAAACATGAATTTGTAGAAGATGTGAAGAAGAAGGGGATTCTACGGGGAATGTGGAGAATGGGAACTTGTGGTTCTTATTCAATACAAATAACAATTAAACAAGTAAAGAGAAAAAGAAGACCGATGGAACGAAGCATACCTTGATGTGGGAGATGAAAGTTTGCAATGTAGAAGAAGAAGAAGAAGATGAACAGCAGTGAAGAGGCAAAGAGTTTTGTTTTAGGCGCGTGTGTGTGTTAAAGTGAATAAAAATGGGTGGGTTAATAATAAAAGGGTTATTTAGTTAGGGGAAATGGGTAATGGGTCGGGTTAAGCGGGTATGGGTCGAAAATTAAATAAAAAAATAATGCACTTACCTGGGCACCCCCCAACTGGCGCTAGGCGCCCACCCCAAGGCTGGGGTCTTGAACATACTGTTCTCAGTGCCACAGGCAGCGCTGGGCGCTGGCCTGGGCGCTGGAAACAGTGTGTTTTATGTTTTTTTTTTTTTTTTTGTGTTACGTATTACAATATGACCTATACTATTTTAATACATCAATTACACTCTTCTAGCTAAGCTAAAAAAAATTGAAAAATAAGAAGTTAACTACGAACAAAATAAAACATTGGGTTGCCTCCCAACTAGCGCCTGATTTAACGTCGCGGCACGACTCACTTTTTCTGACTCATTCCTCTGTAAGTGTGATCTTGGTTTTGTCTCGGTCGACCACTCCTCCCCAATAATGCTTAACCCGTTGTCCGTTCACCAAGAATGTCCTTTCACTGTTTAAGGCGCGTAGTTCAATTGCTCCGTAAGGCGTAACTCGCACTACTTCAAACGGCCCTGACCATCTTGATTTTAGCTTTCCGGGAAAAAGCCTTAATCTTGAATTGAATAACAGTACTGGCTGGCCCGGTTCAAAATAGCGTGGTTTAATATTCTTATCATGCCATCTCTTTGTCTTTTCTTTGTATAACTTGGCATTCTCATATGAATGGAGCCGGAACTCCTCTAATTCATTTAATTGCAGTAGTCTCTTTTCGCCCGCAGCTTCAAGATCCATATTCAATTTCTTTATTGCCCAATACGCCTTATGTTCCAACTCCACCGGTAGGTGGCAAGCTTTTCCGTAAACTAGTTTGTAAGGCGATGTTCCGATTGGAGTTTTGAAAGCTGTCTGGTATGCCCATAGAGCGTCATCTAACTTTGATGCCCAATCCTTTCTATTTACGCTCACTGTCTTCTCCAAAATTTGCTTTATTTATCTGTTTGATACCTCGGCTTGTCCGCTTGTTTGGGGATGATAAGCTGTGGCAACTTTGTGACGTACCCCATATTTTGTCAAGAGGTTATTGAGCAGCCGGTTGCAAAAGTGTGTGCCTTCATCGCTGATCAATGCTCGTGGAGTCCCGAATCTGGAAAATATGTTCTTCTTGACGAAGGCGGCGACTACCATGGCATCATTTGTAGGCAAAGCAATTGCCTCTACCCATTTGGATACATAGTCAACGACAAGCAAAATGTACTTGTTCCCTCGGGAAGGTGGAAACGGGCCCATGAAATATATCCCCCACACATCAAAGAGTTCAACTTCAATAATGTTGTTAAGGGGCATCTCTTACTTTCTTGTGATTGTACCCGTTCTTTGACATTGGTCGCATCTTTTGACAAAGGCATGTGCATCTTTGAACAAAGTAGTCCAGAATAGCCCGGACTGTAGAACCTTGGCCGCTGTACGGTTGCCTCCGTGATGGCCTCCATATGGTGAGGCGTGACAATCATGCAAAACGGAATTAACCTCTTCATCCGGAATACACCTCCTCATTAACTGATCGGCACATTGTTTGAACAAGTACGGTTCATCCCAGTAATAGAACTTAACGTTATGCAGGAACCTTTTTCGAGCTTCGCTTTTGAAATCTGGAGGTAGTACTCCGCTTACCAAGTAATTGACAAAATTTGCATACCACGGAGGGGAATCATGACTAATTGCAAACAGTTGTTCATCGGGAAAGAATTCCTTTATTTCATGCGAAGGTGCCATAAAGACATGTGAAAGTGGTCTTCTCTTGATCTTCGGGGCATATAACAATTTGATTATACCCTGAGTAGCCATCCAAAAAGCAATAATATTCGTGCCCTGCTAATCTGTCGAGCATCTGATCAATGAATGGAAGTGGAAAGTGATCTTTTCTGGTTTCCTTGTTGAGTTTTCGATAGTCAATACATACCCTCCATCCGGTAATGGTTCGAGTGGGGATCAATTCGTTCTTTTCATTCTCTACGACGGTCATTCCCCCTTTCTTGGGTACACACTGCACTGGGCTGACCCAATTGCTGTCAGAAATTGGAAAAATAATACCCGCATCAAGCAATTTTATGACTTCCTTCTTCACCACTTCTTTCATTATCGGATTCAATCTCTGCTGCTGCTCTACACTGGGGCGATGTCCTTCTTCTAAAAATATTCTGTGCATACAAAATGATGGACTGATTCCCTTTATATCTGCGATGGTCCACCTAATTGCTTTTTTGTATTCTCGGAGATCCCGTAGTAATTTATCCTCTTGTGTGCTCGTCAGGCTGGATGATATGATGACTGGTAATGTTTCAGATTGACCCAAATAGGCATGGCGTAGATGCGCTGGGAGTGGCTTGAGTTCAAGCTTAGGTGCTTCCTCAACAGATGGCCTGGGAGGGGTAAGAGTAACAGGCCTCTCCAATTCTTCAAATTTTCTAAATCCTTGAATGTAGTTGCAAGATAGATCCATTAACTGCTCAATGTCCCGCATTATATCATCTTCAACATCTTCTACTTCTCCAATCAACAGACATTCAACTGGGCCAGCTGGGCTCAAGTATGGTACTAAAGATGTGGAGACAGTTTCCACCACTGAAATCATAGACAACTCCTCGTAATGTGTCGGCAGTCGTAGTGCTTTATAAACATTAAACACTTCTTCTTGGTCCCCCACCCGCATAGTCTTCTTTCCCTTGCAAACATCTATGATGGCTCGGCCGGTAGCTAAGAAGGGACGCCGCAAAATAAATGGGACGTCTTGATCTGGTTCATAGTCCAAAATGATGAAAGCCGCTGGAAATGTAAATGAACCCACTTGGACTAGAACATCCTCAATAACACCCTCCGGGTGAGCCAAAGAGCGGTCTGCCAGCTGCAATATGACTGTGGTTGGGCGTGGATCGCCTAATCCCAACTGTCGGAACATTGATAGTGGCATCAAATTTATGCTTGCTCCGAGGTCGCATAGTGCCCTTCCCACAGCATGTTTTCCAATAGATATCTGGATAGTGAAGCTGCCCGGGTCCTTTAACTTTTGCGGTAATATCCCTTGGATTCTCGAACTGCACTCTTCAGTAAGTGCCACCGTCTCAAACTCATTCAATCTTCTTTTGTTGGCCACAATATCCTTGATGTACTTTGCATATTTCGGCACTTCTTGAAGAATATCTAGTAATGGAATGTTTATTTGCACCTGTTTTAAGATCTCAAGGAATTTCTTGTAAGCCTCGTTGTCTCTCAACTTTTGCAATCTCTGGGGAAAGGGAGGTGGTGGCCTTGCAACCAATTGTGGGGGTTGCTTAGCCACTACCTCGTCGACTGAATTTTCATCTCCCTTGGCTGCTTCTGAAGTGATCTCCATGCTAGTTGGTTTTTCATTGAAAGTGACTTGCTTTTTCTTTTTCTTTTCGACCTCTTCTAACTGTCTCCCATTCCTTAACGAAACTGCATTTATTACTGCCCGTGGGTTAGCTTCAGTGTCGCTGGGTAGTGCCCCAGCAGGTCGAGTATTCTGTGCTCCGGCTAATTGCCCCAACTAGCGTTCCAAATTTCTCACTGTAGTAGTGAGGGTTTGATACTCCGTTCTGAATTGTTTGTTATCCTGCACCAGCTGCTTCAGTAATTCATTTGTGTTATCCTCAAATTGAGGAGGTTGCCTCTGTGATTGGTTATAATTTCCCTGTGGTCTGTTCATATTCTGCTGCGGCTGATTACCTCCCCATGAAAAATTAGGATGATTCCTCCAATTTGGATAGTAGGAATTTCCATACTGTGCATGTTGATTCCCGGGACCCCGGCTTTGTTGCCCCACATAATATATAGACTCTGGATTGGTAGGACACATATCAATTGTGTGGTTATCACCACACATCTCGCAGCATATTGACATTTGCTGAACCTGCTGCCTAGGTTGAACCTGCTGCGTATTCATTATGTTCATCTGATTTGCTAATTTGGCCATTTTCTGCTCTCATAGCTGCCAAGTCATCCAATTCTATTAAACCAGCTCCTTTCTATTTTATGGCTCTGCGTGAGTCACCATCACCTTGCCAATTATAATCATTGGCTGTAAAGTTGTTCAATAAAAGTTGGATTTCACTGTAAGGTTTAGCCATGCAACTTCCACCGCATGCTGAATTAAGGTTCATCTTGGAGGCTTCATCTAAACCGTCAACAAATGTATGCTCGAGTACCTCATCTGTTTGGCAGTGGTGTGGACAGTCTCTAAGTAACTTTTTGTACCTCTCCCATGCCTGTCTAAGGGTTTCCCCCTCTCTCTGTTCAAAGCCCAAAATTTGATTTCTCAGTGATTTGGTTTTCTTGGTGGGAAAGAATTTTATCAGAAACTTTCTTGCCAAGTCATCCCATGTGTATATACTGTTTGCCGGCTCCTTTTGTAGCCACTCTTTTGCTTCCCCCAACAGAGAAAAGGGAAACAAAGTCAATCTCACGTAATCCTTTGACACATTCGAGTAGTTGTACGTGTCTGTTATCTCCAAGAAATTCTGAATGTGTCTCTGTGGGTCTTCGTGAGACAGCCCCACATATTGTCCCGTAGACTGGATGAGTTGCACCATATACTGCTTCAGCTCAAAATGTCCGGTGATTTCAGGCTTGACAATTGCCTGAGTCATATTGGCCAGATTAGGCCTTGCAGCTTCTATCACCGCCCTTTCTGCGTTTCCTGCCATCTCGATAGGCTGCGGTTGCACAACTATGTCCAGCTCTGGGTTAGTTCTGGTCCTGGCGCCTACCTCCCTCCTTAGTCTGTGTAAGGTACGTTCAATCTCTGGATCAAAGGGAAGCAAGTTGTTTGCACTTCTAGTTCTCCGCATTCAACAGAAAAGAAAACCTGTGTCAAAGCAAACAACGTCAGCCGATTAATATAACTTGAATAAATAACAAATAAAAGCTGTAAATTGTAAAGTAGCAGAATTTTAAGTCCCCGGCAACGACGCCAAAAACTTGTTGCTCCCTTACGCACACGCAAGTATACGTGATCGACAAGTAATATAGGACAATGAGTCCGGATTATCGTACCCAAGGGACTTAAGTTAACTACTTTATAACAACTAATATCGTTATTTAATCAAGCAAAGATCAAGTTTAGTATATAGTTTATTCTAAATTGTAATTCTAATTTAAATCTAGGAATTGCAAAGAACAAATATGTAATTTTGTAAGCAATAAAACAAAGATTCCAGGGCTGCGATTTTACTTCCAATCCTATTGCGTTCTAATTGACTTATCGTTCATATAGTTAATGTAAGATTGCTAATTAATCGATAATGATACTTATAGCCTTCTTCCGAAGTACTATTCGCCTATTCCTAACAAGATTAATGCCTATATTCCTACGGAATTAATCTAGCAAGAATGCATGAAGAACACGATTATCTAATTAAGCATGGTGATTAAGTATATTCCTATCCTAACCACGAATCCGCTCTTTTAACAAAGTTAAGAACATGCTCTCTTCAATCCTTATTCTCATCTAGACTTAGTTTTCTCAAACATAACATAGATAATTGATCGAACTTAATTGATGGCCAAAGCAATTAAGCAATTTAGCATAGAATTGAAGAAACAATCTTATCCACATTAACTATTAAAACGAATTCATCAAGTTAGAAACACAATATTCATGGCTAATCACAACTCCAGAACAAGGGGTGATTAGCCACTCATGTTCAATAAAACCAAATAACTAAGTATGAAAAACTAAAATAAAGATACTAGATTGAATTGATGAACTGAGAATTTGTTGATGTTGTTGATGTTCCTAGGCCTCCTTTTGCTCCAAAATCACGTTCTACTTCCCTTAGATAGGTTTAGGGGTGTTTATATAGGTGTTGGGAAGGTTTGGGGTCGACTTGGGGGTCTTCTAGGCGAAGTAGGAAAAATTCCCGAAATCAGTCCCCTGATCAGCGCCCAGCGCCCCCCAGGGGACTGAAGGCAGTAGCGTTCCAAAAGTCTCTGTTTCCAGTGCCACAGGCAGCGCTGGGCGCTGGCGTGTGGGCTGGTTTCTTCCCTTGTTCGATTCTTCTTGTTTTGGCTCGTTTCTTCCCCGGTTTCGTCCCCGGTTGCTTTCAACTCATTCCTACACATAAAAATATATTATATTAACATGAATCAATGTGATTAACATCCAAATTCACACAGACAAGAGCTAAATATGGGATAATTTACACATTATTTAATATTACTGCTTGCAACCACAAGAAACTTAACCAAAAGTACATGGACCTATACAAAGACAAGGGGATGAGGAGGAAGGTCAATGTTGTGAGATGGAAAAGGTCAAGTCCTTCACCAGTATGACCCTTTACTTATCTCAGCTCCTCATGGAGCTCCATTGTCTCCTTCCTCAGATCATCAATATCGTCTCTTAGAGTTCTACTTTGCTCCAATGTAAACTCCAGCCTCTTGGAAAGCTCAGCAGCTCTACTACTACCTAGCAAGATTATTCAACTAGGACCCCAAAATTTCATATCACCGTATTCATACTGCTTGAGGTTTACACCATCCATCATATCATTGTGATTCAAAAACCTCAATTTAGGAATTGCAACATAAAACCATGAGGAATTACATGCTCTGGTTTGATCATATCAGCAAACCTGGACATATGTATGATTATCAGTCTAGAAAGGTGTATGGGCTTCCCAAAATCTAGCAACTCCATCACAGTTATACCAAGCAAGGTGGTTTTATGTCTTCTCTCAGACCTCTATAGTATACATAAATTAACAAAGTGAAACTATAGCCTATGGAAGGGTCTTGTCTCAATCTTGAACACTTTTTCTGGAGTAGTGTCCAATCCAAAATTTTGAGAGAACTTCTTTGTCACGAATGCTCCATTTTCCACATATGATTAATAGTTGCTCATTTCTTCTTAAATTAATTGTCAAACCCCCTTGAAGGAACATCCAAAAACAGTCCGAACTCCTCATCATAAATTACAGCTCAAATCCTCCTATTGAGCTCCTGGCTATTTATCCATCAAATTGAAAACTCACATGGAGTTCTCACTACAACTCGCACACGGGAGGAAAGGACCTCACAAACAAGTGAGTCCATCCTTGCCTTTCAATCTTCTCAATCAGCACAATCATTTTTCCTTCAATTTGTATTTGCTAGAATCTTTCCGCTCAATATATTTTTGCTTTAACTCCTTGGTTATATCAACTTCATCTATCACAACAGGTTTACTTATCATTTTCCTATTCTATTGAGCATCAACAGTAGGAGACTTAGATCCCTTTGCAGCACACTTCCTTTTAGTGACTTTCTTCTTCTTGAAAGGAGAGGAAGTCTCCTTCTCGTCCAGGTCTACTATTGCTTCTTTAATAACAATACTCTTTTTGCTTTTCTTGTTTCTCTTGGCAGCCATACTATCTTTTCATCTTCAACTTCTCTTTTACTCCTTGTAAGAGGAGTCTTGCTTGGGAGCAGCAGGTTTGATGACCTTGGACGCCTCAATATATTTCCCTTTTGTTGATGTGGTCTGAATAGCATCAGACTCTCTTTCCTTTTCTTCCCTACTTCGGATAGAGGTATGTCATCTTCGTCACTCTCAAGGTTCTCAGCACCAGGGAAAAGAGTTAAAGGAGTTCATTCTTAGATCACTACTTCTATGGTAGGAGAAATATATTCTTCTCCAATATTGTCCAAGGGGGCTATGACTTTATCCCTATGACTCATAGAACATTCGGACCTCTCATCCTCATCATTGTCTTCTTCATCAGTTCATGTGTCCTATTTTTTCTTCTTTACTTTCCTTCTCACTTCGTACATCCTCTTCTTTTACAACTTCTTCACCCTCCTCCTCATCATCAACATCTTCTTACCAGCTATAACTTTTCTCCACAAAATTAGCATCTTTCTCACTAGTATTCTTTTTTATTTTCTTCTTAATTTAATAGAGCCACCTATCTGTTATTCCTCACCAGCCTTTTTTTTATATTATTATTGTCTCTCTTTCTACAGGTTCGACTCAATTCTTTCTCAATCACTTGTTCAACTATAGGTTCAGCTACTACTAGTGTATTTCCCGAGTAGTCTCAACTATTTGAAATTTCCCCCGAATCATTGAACTCTCCTCCTTGGTAGGTTCCTTCACTG
Source organism: Nicotiana obtusifolia (assembly GCA_002018475.1). Classification (NCBI taxonomy): domain Eukaryota; kingdom Viridiplantae; phylum Streptophyta; class Magnoliopsida; order Solanales; family Solanaceae; genus Nicotiana; species Nicotiana obtusifolia. Next base: position 114,448 of record MCJB01052752.1, on the reverse strand, counting down.
AGTTTCTTAAAGTAGTCTTGAACTTTTTTTGTTTGGGAGAGGTTAGTGGTGCGGAAGAGGTGGTTTGATAGCTACTGAAGATGGATCCTCAGTGCTCTTTGGGATGACTTGGTGTTATATTTAGCTTGAGTGAGAGTTTGGCTTGGTTTTGTCACGGTGAAGACTAGAAAGACAGAAGGGTGTAAGGTGTTCTGAGATAAAGCTTTGAGAACTATAGGATTTCAGAAGGAAGTGTAGAAAAGAGAAGAGGCATGGAGATTTATAGTAAGGAAGAGAGAGCAGTTCTGATTTGACATAAAGAAGGAAAAACGTGACAGAGTCATCCGAATGGCACTCCTTTAACAAGAATATTATATTTTATTGTTCAAATTTTTAGGGTTGACTCCAATTACACATGGGAAAATATTTGATTCCTCCTTACCTTAGGACTCGCATATTGAGAATATTGGTTCAAGATTTTTAGCAAATAAGAATTGGTTGCAGCAATTATTATTAGCTATTTAACCATTAATACAATTTGAAGAGGAGCACATACTTGGAACTGGAGAACTAAGTTCTTTAGCTACTTCCTTTGTCTCTCATATAGTAAAGTCTTTGTGACAATAAGGGTAATATCATGTGACATCAGCAATAGTAAAGTTCCTACGGCAAGAATACATACCAATTATAGTATAAGGCTGAGCAAAATATTTTCCACTTGGCAACTCATAATTACAGCTTCCGAGCCAGTTATTAGGGATGAATTTAGTGGGAAAACTTAATTCATACTAGTTTTGACCTGTTTTTTTCAAAATGATCTTTACTTAATGCCTTAGTAAAAATACTAGCAATTTGATCCTTAGTTTTGCAAAAATTATATGGAGATATTCTCCTTTTCAACATTATCCCTTAGGAACTGATATCTGATATCTGATATCTATGTGTTTAGTTATTCACATTAACCTGGATTCCTCGCAATATTGATAGCACCGGTATTATGGAAGCAATATGAAAACAAACAATAAAAATATCATAATCCCTTAGTTGTTGCTTAACCCACAATAACTGTGCACAACAAGAAGCTACAAGATCTTATGCTTTAGCTGTGGATAATGCAAGTGAATTTATTTCTTGGTTCCCCAACAGACAACGCAAGAACCCAAAAAATTATCTGTTCCTGAAGCGATTTTCCTATCAACAAGAAAACATGCATATCAGCATCCGCATACCCTAATAATTAAAAATGGTAACCCTCTAGGATATCACAAACATAGATCAAGTGTTCCCTTAATATATCTAAGTTTTTTAATTGCCTTCAAGTGAGATTCCTCTAAATTTGCTTGAAACCTGGCACATAGACCTAAACTGAAGACAATACCCAGTCTGCTAGCAGTTAAGTATTCTTTCCTGAGTTTTCCCTTCATGAGCTATTTTAAGAGCGTTCCAAATTTCCTAAGCATTTGAGCAAGAACATATTTTGTTGTACTTATCAAGACCAAGGGCACATATGAGAATTTTGTTGGCCTTATATTTTTTTCATCATTTTGAAATTAGCTACTATAGATTCATATGGATCTTTAGGAACATCAACTTTCTACTTATTTTATTTGGTGGGAACAAGAAGACATTGATTGACTGCGGTTAAGTTCATAGTCTTCTACTATTAGAAAAATCTTCTATCCTTGCCTTCTACCAACTGCAGTATTGGCCATTGATAAGTGGTGGTCTAGTACTAGATTGTTCTTCATTAATTTCAAGTGGTGCACTAATTATTTAGGATCTCTCAAGGTGTTAGCCTGATATGGGAGAATCAGCTCTGATAACAATGTTTAATCTGAGTGCTTCCTAGAATTTTACTTACTGGTTATTTTAATGGTGTTTTTAAGTGCAAGAAAAAAAAAGTACGAATAAGTAAAGGACACAAGATTTAACATGAAGAATTACCCGGCTCAAAAGATATAAAAATCATTACCTACCTCGTAGCATTAACTCTAAAACTCTACTAGAACAAATGAGCCAGAATATTATATTACAAGTCTTTCAATCTAAACCTAATACTACTTCATACTTTAATAGTCCTAAAACTATCTCACACTTGCAAGTCACTCTGACTTGTAATAATGAAATTAAAACAAATGTACTTTTCAATGGAACATAAAATTACAACTCAATAGCCTAAAAAAAGAGAACTAGGCTGACTCAAGTTACATGTATAATTGTAAAGGACAAGTACTTCATTCTTGTTCTTCACACGCTTGTTGATTAAACTGGGATTAAGCACTTCAAGAGTATTGCTTGTTCTCAATATTGCATGAACTCATAATATGTGTATATACCTATCCTGCATGATAAAAGGAAAGAATATATTCTCACGCATTAGTCAATTAGATAAATCTAGTAACTAAGGATTTTGGAGTCCTAAATATGGAAGGGTTCTTATTCTGCGTGAAGATCTTTCCAAGATATACATACTACCAGTTGTCTCTAATTTCATAAAAGAAATTAGCACAACGTTCTTAAATATCTCAGTTAAATTGAATATATGTATCGGAGATATTTTCCTATAATATCGCAGAATAATATATTTATTCTGTTAATACAAGTTATAGTAGTCCAAAGGCGTGACCAACTTAGCTTGTGTGACTCTGGTTCTTAGCAAAAAGTGCATTGCGCATTTGCTGATCATCAAAATACATATTACTCAACATTACGAATGCTATCAAAATACTTTAATTTAACTGATCTAGACTTGATTACTTGCTATATAATGAAATTCCAAGATGAGGTATGCTCAAGGCATTTCATAATGGACTATGGTTCATTATGTAATCATTCAACCCCCCTGTTTGAGTATTTGTGCTTTATTTAATATTTTGATCGCTTTGGATAGGTTGGTATAGGATTTTGGAAGTTGATGGTGTGGTTTTATTAAGTCCCCGGGGCTCAGTTTGACTGAATTTGAAAGAAGTTGAAAATTGCAGAAAATTACGGTAGTACGTTGTAGTGCATGCGCCGAGTTAGCATCCCACAGGTGTCACTAACCCAAACCCACCTAGTCCTGATTACACCTAACCCAACCCGCTAGGTAAGCCAAATATCAGTTAGACAATTGTATAGAAATAACAAGTAATTATTAAGTGAATTAGCTGAATTATGTACGATAACCCAATGATTGGTGGTACAAGTCATGAGCCACTAAGACTTAGATTTACAAAGTTCTTGTGAAAATAAATACAACATCTTATTGAAACATAAAAACAAAATATGAATCTAAAACTACCAAGGACAAGTGGTAGCTATATCTGGAAAGTAGGTACATCTTTAATGCCAGCTCCCGCCATCCACAGCAGCATCAGCTCCAAGATCTACACGCAAAGTGCAGAAGTGTAGTATGAGTACAACCAACCGGATGTACTCAGCAAATATTATAATTAACCTCGGCGAGGTAATTGTGTGTTACGACCCAGCCGATTGTCTTGTGTATTCTAGCCATGTTCCCTTGTTTATTGCTAATTCCATGTTCACCTATGGCTACATGAGGGTGGTTGGTTTGGTTTCGGGGATGTCTCGGAGTGAATTGGGACACTTAGTCCCAAGGTTGGAAGCTTAAGTTGAAAGAGTTAATCAGATGTTCACCTATGTATAGACGACTCCAAGATAGAATTTTGATGCTTCTGATAGTACGTATGGTGATTTTGGACTTAGGTGTATGTCCAAATTTGGATTTGGAGGGCTGCAGGTTGATTTGGTGCATTTGGGAAAAAGTTTGAAACTTAACTGTTTGGAAGGTTGAGAGGCTTGACCGAGAGTTGACTTTTTAGATATCGGGTTCGATTTTTGATTCCGAGAGTTGAATATGTCTGTTGTGTCATTTATGACTTGTATAGAAAATCTAAGGTAAATCAGAGTTGATTTGATACGGTTCGACATTGGTTTTAGAAGTTGGAAGTCCACTAGTTTACTAGGCTTGAATTGGGGTTTAATTCGTGCTTTTGACGTTGTTTGATGTGATTTTGAAGCTTCGACTAAGTTCCTATCGTGTTTTAGGACTTGTTGGTACGTTTTGTCGGGGTCCCGAGGGTCACGGGTGTGATTTGGATGGCTGTCGGATCACGGTTGCACTTGAGAGTTGGCTGGATATTTCTGCCAACTGATGCAATCGCACTTGCAATGGTTTTACCGTAGGTGCGAGGCCGCAGAAGCGGCAGCTAGACCACAGATGTGGAGATAGACTAGGAGCTAGGGGATCGTAGGTACGTGCAAGATTGCTTCTACGAGGATGGAAACGCAGAAGCGGAAATGAGTAGAAGGACCCAGGACCGTAGGTGCGGATGCGCAGAAGCGCGAGTAGGACCGTAAAAGTGGACGCACAGAAGCAGGATTTTGGCGTCAGAAACGGCATGTTAGATTTTAAGTGGACATCGTAGAATTGAGGATTTTTCCGCAAAAGAGAAATCGCGGATGCGATCATTTTATCTGCAGATGCGGGATCGCTGGGAAGTGTTTAAAATCCAAGTGTTTGGTTGTTTTTCTCATTTTTGGGATTTTGAAGTTCAGAATAGGGCGATTTCTTGAGACGTTTCCACCTAGATTGAAGAGGTAAGTGAGTTTTAATCATTTTTCCATGAATATTAAGTTAGAATTCGGGGATTTTTAGACTATGTTAATAGAGAGTAAAATTTGAGGATTTGAGGGGCAATTTGTGGTTAATATTGGATACTTTTGGTATGGTTGGATTCGTAATTGAATGGCTGTTCGGAATTTGTGAATTTTTGTCGGGTTCCGAGGTGCGAGCCTGGGGTTGACTTTTGGACTCTAGTTAAAGATCTTATAGATCTTTTGGAATCACTTCCTATGACTTTTATTGATAGTATTTCGTTACTTTGGCTAGATTCGAGCTTTCCGGATGTTGATACGCGCGGGAAGGGCTTGTTAGCAGAGTGATTTGCCTTGCTTGAGGTAAGTATCTTATCTAAACATGATTGAGGCGCTAGTTTCCTGAATTATTCGTGATAGTGACGTGCTATAGGTGCGCACATGTGTGGGGTTCAAACCCATGTGGTAACAACGGGGTATTTATTCATCTTCGGGTTGTGCTTAGACTGTGATATGCCTAGAATTGACTGTTAAGCTTTAAGCTATGATGTTTCTCATATTCTTAACAATGTTGAAACTATTTGAGCCATGTTTGAGGCTACATAGAGGTTTAATCTCTGAATGAACTTGATAAATGCTATTTCTGTAATGAAATTGTCGATTTGACTTATGATAGCACACTTTGCACATGCCTACACTTTAGCATGTCATTTATACCAGTGGAGGAGCATGAGATCTGTTATCATTCATAACATACATGTATTCTTGTTTATTTGCACCTGTATGATATGATCAGATTTGATTCTTGTGACTACGCCGAGCAGATTATGTTGTTATGCATGTGACCACCACGGGCGGATTGTGTTGTAATGCCTATGACCACGCCAGGAAAATTATGTTGTCATGCCTGTCACCGTGCGGGGCAGATTGCACTGTTATGCCTGTGACCACGCAGCGCAAATTATGATATTAAGCTTGTGACCAAGCCGGATTGGTAGCACGTTGAATTGGCCGTTCTTGCGTGTGGATATGTATCCATCCCCCTAGGGTCACCCTCTCATGTTTCTATCTTGATGGTGTACACGCGGATATTGAGGAAACCTGATAAGTGGTTTGGTGCGGATATGGAAAGACTAAGGAAATCAGGCCAGTGCTTTTTTGGATTTTGCATTTTATCTTTACTAGCAAATTTCCGTGGTTAATTATTTGATTTAACTGCATAGTGTCTCTATATGTTGAACATTGACTGAGAAAAGTATTTGAGTAACTGTGCACCTACACACAAAGATGCTTCTTCCTGTGCTTTATTGTCACAACCCAAAATCCGAACCTGTTGTGATGACGCCTAACACATACTAGGCAAGCCGACATCACATGAGAACTATACATTTGAATTAAAAACATGATTTAATAAGTTCAGCTGTGCTAAATCTCATAAATAATTGGTAAGAACAACTACAACTCAACTACAACAATGCTATAATCCTTGTGTCACCGAGTACATGAGCTACTAATATCAACATTGTCTAAAACTCTAGTACAATTGTCTTAGAAAAAAGAACAGTACTGAAATAAATTGAAAGGAAGGAGAGTCAAGGTATGTGGGCGTCATAGTAGCTACCTCAAGGTCTCCGAACAGGTACTACCATAACTCTAGCAACCACCGCGTTCAGATGTATCAAGATCTGCACATGAAGTGCAGAGTGTAGTATGAGTACAACCAACCTAATGTGGTCAATAACTAACAGGACTAATCTTACGCTAAAAGTAAGATTAGTCTCAGAGTACTCAATCTGTCTATCTCATACTCCCACTCATTACACACAATCACTCAGCACTGTACGCGTGTCTGTGCTCACTGCTGGTATGTCAGACTCCGGAAGGGCGGATCCTGCCCAAGCACTAATATAAAGCCAATATGTCCTACTGCGGTGTGTAGCCTGATCCCATAATAATAAATAAGCCAATAAGGCTTGTTGTGGCGTGCAGCCCGATCCCAAATATCACTCACAATCTGGCTCTCACCCAACTCAATCATCAATCTCTCTAGTCTTACGGGCTCACAAATCTCGTTCCAGTCAGCCCAAACAATGATAACATGATGTAACAGTAAATGATAACAGAGACTGAGATATGATATGCAAATGAATAAATATGACTAAGTCATTTGCAATTTAAGCAAATAACTCAACAGCAGAAATGACCTCAGCGGGTCCCAAAAGAACAAGCAAATAGCCTCAACATGATTTCTAAAATGGATCATAGCTCAATTACTCTAACATATAGGAGTTACACGTATAGAAACAAGACTAGATAACTACACATTATCACATAATCAACCGAGTCATAATTACCACGGTGCACGCCCACACGCCCATCACCGAGCATGTGTATCACCCCAACACCAACCATATAACACGTATTCCAGGGATTCATACCCTCAGTACTACGTTTAGAAGTGTTATTTACCTCAAAGTGTGCAACTCAATGCACCAACAAACCCTTGCCTCACAAATCTACCTCCGAACGACTCGAATCTAGTCACAAACAACTCAATATAATCAATACAAACTATAGGAATTAATCTCATACGATAAAGCTAAGTTCTTTAACCAAATTCAAAAAGTCCCAAAAAGTGAACCCCAGGCACACGCCTCGGAACCAACAAAATTCACAAAATCCGAACACTCCATTCAATAACGAGTCCAACCATACAAAAATCATCCAATTTCGATTCCAAATCAATCCTCAAATCCCCAAATCTTACTCCAATTTCTAGTCCGAAATCCCCCAAATTTCACCTTAAAACACATAATCTAGGTGTAGAAATCAATGGGTATTCAATATTATTTGAAAAAAGTGATCAAAAGTTTCTTACCTCTTGATTTGTAGTGAAATCCCTCACAAAAAACCGTCCCTAGCCGAGCACCACAAGCCAAAATGAAATAATACTGTAACACTCATTTTGAAATTTTAAATAGTCTGCCCAGTTGCATTTCTTCGCGAACACGGAAATTACCTCGCATTCACGAGGCACATATATTCTCAGCTTCCAAAACCTCTTACGCGAACGCGACATCCCAATTGCGAACGCGATTCCTAAGAACACATATCATCGTGATCGCGGTCCGTATCACGTGATCACGTTGAACAAATCATCTGCCATCCTGGGCCTGACCTCCCTTCTTCGTGAATGAGCCCTTCTACACACGTTCACAATGCACAACTCCCAGAACTGTCACGCCCCAAACTTGCAGGGGCGTGGCCAGCACCCGGTGCCATAGTCGGCCCGAGCGTACACTCTATAATTGTGAACTCTGGAGGGGTAACCCTCAATTTAGGCCAATGAGGCCAATCATCTGAAAATAACGTCTCTCTCATATGAGGGGTAAACATACCCAAAAGCTGATATATATAACTGTGCAGGCCAACGAAGCCGCCATGAATATATGCTGATATACAAAATATACAGGTCTCATCTACAAGCCTCTAGATAACTGTATAATGGTCGGGACAGGGCCTCGACCTACCCATCAAACCTGTATAAAAAAATGGACTCCAAGGTCTAGACATGGTAACTCCGAGGGAGTGGAGCTTACCAACCAAGTTGATGCTTGACTCTGTCTGCTGAGAAGGTCTATGCAGCTGTCTATCAAGACCTGCAGGCATGAAATGTAGCGTCCCCAGGAAAGGGACGTCAGTACGAAATAATGTACCGAGTATGTAAGGCAACAGAATAACTGAAAGCTGAAACTGAACTAATACTATAACAAATGAAAGTAACTGGGAGCCAAGGATAATTTGAGGTTATGCTTACCCGCTGATACTGACTCAAATCTCTCAATATAGTAAGGAAAGTAGCAGCCAGGCCCTTTATGGCTCGGTCTGTATAACTGCTCTGCCGTAGTAGGCTCACTCATAGGCGCTCGGCCATACTAGGCTCTGTATCTCGGCCATTCTAGGCTCGCTTATAGGCACTCGGCCATAGTAGGCTCAGTATATAACTTACCATCTGATCAGAGGTTGCCCAATAAGGGCCTACCCACCGGTTATAACTCGGTGGTGGTGAAATTACTGTAATACACCATATATATAGAATCTCTCCTCTCTTGACCAAAAGAAGAAAACACTTAGCTGAATATAAAGTCCCAATATGGGAGAATACTGTAGCATACGAGACTAGGATAATGTACATAAATTCAGGAATACGAACTTCCCTTTATGCCTCCGTATCAAACTCGTGTAGTTATGGGATCATGCCAAAATGAATGAAAGGTTTAGTCTTAACATACCTTATCACAATCTTTTCAATAACCACATTGGATCCGTCTCTTCGCAGCTTAATCTACAATAACGATAATAATACTATCCTTAAGTTACGAAAGGTACAACTACCGCCTAACGAACAATAAGCTTATTTTATATTAAAACGAGCATCATCTCCCCTATAATCTTTACTTCCCCCAAATTCAAGATAATACCAACAACACAAGAAAACAACATAAAAACATATATATATATATATATATATACACACACACACACCACAAAATACTACAAAACTGCCAAAACACCTAATCTCTTCATACACAAAAGGACCACCGTAGTAGTGTCAAACAGCCTTGGAAATGTTACGACGAACGACCAGCCCGTTGATGTGCCGGGTAATTTCGGCACATTTTGATACTATTTGCTTAAAGTTTAACTTGTTTTAATTGTTAATTGTCACGATACTTACGTAATTTTAGTGTATTTGTAGTGTATTGAGTGAAAGAATCCAGAAGTATGGAAAAGAAGTCGAAAAGCAAGCTAAAGACAAGAAAAGAGGACAAGAGCATCGCAGATGTAAATATACGATCGCAGAACAGATATGCGAATCGCATATTCGACAAGTAGTTCGCAGACAGAGATAGATCTTTGGGCCAATCTTCATGTCGAGAATGCGGTCGTAAATGTGATGGCAAAACAGGAATGCGAACCGCGAATTGGCCTGGGGGAATCGCAAACGCAAACAAAGTTCTGGGTGAAAATCAGTGTGAAGAATGCGATCGCACTTTGCGATCGCATAGTCAACATGCGAACCGCAAACCAAGATGCGACGAGAGCAAAATTGCCTAGTGTGATTTGCGACGGATGATGATGATTTGCGAACCACATTCCTGTTCTGCGACAGAAATGCGGTTCGCATTATTTCAACGAGGTTAAAGCTGACCGACATTCGCCTCGGGTTTTGGGCCTCTATAAATAAGTTTTATAGGGTTTTGTGAAGTTATTCTAGTCAGAATTTTAGAGTTCAAAGTCCGGCTTTGATTATTTTCGAATTCTTACAAGCTTTTGGTGATCAAAAACCCTCTATTTTTGTAAGATGATATCAGTTACTTTTTCTTGTTCTTTAATTCTCAGCATGTGTAGCTAAACTTAAACGCTGAGGTTGTGAACCCTAGATGGGTAGAATGTTATTGAGAGTTTGATATTGAATCCAATTTCGAAAGAAGCTTGATATTTATTTATTTCTCGTTTTTCAATTAATCGTTAGTGGTTGCAAACATTAACGAATGTAAATTAACGCTATCTTATCTTTGAAAAGTGAGATATATTTTGGTAGCAATAAATAACAGAAATTCAAGGCTTTAAAACTTGTTTAACGAAATCACTTAGGAATAAGTAGATTTTAATTTGGCGACTAATTGGTTGTTCTTAAGATCAACTCTTTTGTATTCGGGAGAATTGTAAGAGGATACATTATCCGAATATTGGGAAATATTGAATAAGTACAGTAAACACCAATTGCATATCAAGAACGGAATTCAATATCAATATCAAAAACATTCTACTACATTACGGGGGACACAACCTTGGTTTCTTAAAATTCATAGTTCTCACATTCAAACTATTCTTAAACATTAGTTCTCAGTTTTCCTTTCCTTATATATTCAACACTTCTTTATTCTATTTGGCTACTTGATAGAATTACGACTTAGTAAAGTGTTACATTAATTGGATAATAGTTTCATGCCTATTCCCTGTGGGATTCGACCCCAACCTTGTTGGGTTACTATATTTGACATCGATCGCTTACACTATTGTTAAGGTGTAATTTGAGCGAATCAAATTTTGGCGCCATTGCCGGGGAATACGGTTTTGAAATTTCTAATTAGTGTATACTTTACTATAAGTCTAATTCCACTTGATTGCGCGTTGTTTGTTTTGGTTGTTGTAGACAGGAAGATATGGCAGACCGTGAAGAGGATGTGGAGGTGGAGCAGGAAGAAAATCTTTTTGCTGATATTGAAGAATATATAGAGGATACAAATGTTATAGTACCTCCAGCTATGGGTGCTGCTACGTTCAAGGTAGAACATGGGCTAATTCTGATGTTAAAAGCTGAAGGATACTTCAGAAACTCTACTGATGACGATCCAACGCAGCACCTCAGGAACTTTTTGGGTGTTTGTGCGACTCACAAGCAAAACAATGTCTCTGACGATGCATTAAGGCTAAGATGCTTTGAGTATTCGTTAGTTGGAGATGCGAGGAAATGGCTTCAAAACCTTCCTCCAATTCCATCCGTTCATGGCCTGAACTGGTCCAGGCATTCTTGTCAAAGTGGTTTCCGCAAAGCAAGAAATCTGAGCTCCGAGACAAGATATTTTTCTTTAAACAACTACCTAGTGAACAACTACACGAAGCGTGGGAACGCTTCAAGTTGTATTTGGTGAGGTCCCCAAACCATGGCTTTCCAGATTCAATCTTACTGGAAAAGTTCTATATGGGTTTGGATCCTATGAACAAATCAATAGCGAAGAATGCTGCTACTGGATCCTTCATGGATAAAACCTTCGCTAGAGTAACTCAGATTTTGGATAAAATGGCTAAACACAATCAAGATTGGCATTCTGAGGATACAACAGGTGGCATTACAATTGGGTCTCCTTCTATGAATAACTTGATAAAGGAAAATCAAGAATGAGACCAAGTGATTGCTGAACTTGCCACAAATGTTAATGTATTGACGAAGTTGTTCACAGAAAATTAGAAGAAGAAAGTCAATGTAGTGGAGAATGTGCAACCAGTGCAAAGTGATGAATATGAAGAGGCTAATTATGTCAACAATTCTCAGGGAGGTTATCAAAGGCAACATTATCAGGGTCAAGGGACGCAAAATCATTGGAGACCAAACCCGCAAAGGCAAGGTCACCAACAATGGCGAAATGATCAAAGTGGCCCTAATCAAGGAAATTGGAACAACAGTAATAATTTTCCAAACCGAAACTGAAGCAGAAACTTGAGCAAACATGTTGGGAAAAAATGCGAAGAAGCTCGAAAATTTGCGGTTCGCATTTGAGTTATGCGAACCGCATTCTAACCGCAAACAGAGACAGAGAATTTAGCTCACACGTCTGCTGAAAATGCGGTGGAAGCTTCTAATTTGCGGTTCGCATTTGAGTTACGCGGCACTTAAATCGCCGCATAATTTCCAGGTACGTGTCGCATTTCATCCTTTTCTAAAATCCTTCAATCTAAGTATATATAAAAAAATATAAAAAAAACTCACTAACAAACAAAAAAGAGAAGAGAAGACGGAAACAGAGAAGACTTCCGACGAACATCATCGGAAAACTAAAACTGCCAGTCCAAGAGTTGATTCACCTTTAATATAAGAGCTACAATCTTCTTCCCAAGGTATGTGAACTCTTTGCTTCACCTTAAATTCTTAGTTCGAAAACCTAGGGTTTATTGTTCAGTAAAGATGTTCAAAGTCGTTGGAGTGGAAGATAGAAATCTAGGGTTTATTTGCTTAAGGGATGCACATTCTTGGATATTTGAAGGTATTTGCGGTCCACAAATTCAAAATGTGGACCGCAATTAGACCGCATCCCTAAACCCTAGGTGTCTGAGGGAGACGACATATGCGGTGAATCTGCAATCGCATAACCAATTTGCGAACCGCAGATCCACCGCGAACACACTCAGAACATTTAGTTAGCACTGGTGAACTATGCGATGGTTATGCGAGCGCAGATCTTGTTTTGCGATGAGTTTGCGATCGCATTTGTGTGCATCGTACAGGCTTATGCACATCAACACTTTGCGATGGATTTGCGATTCGCATAGTGGTTATGCGACCGCAAACCACACCGCATTTCTGTAACACTTTGGTCATTTCTCCTGTTTTCTTTCTCAAATGATGATAATGTCACTGACATCTCCCATTTATGCAGATATGGCCAAAAAGCATTCCTCAAAGAGAAGGCCTTCCTTCGCTTAAACCTCAGAACCACCCAAATGGGCAAGAAAGGAACCAATTGTACCTAACCCCTCCCAGTCTGATGAGGAGGACTACGTACCAGAAGTTGATTTAATAGCTGAGGCCCGAAGGAAACGGGGTGACGACCTTCAGCTTCGTTTTGGGGTTGAAGGTTCAAGGTCTTTGTTTAGGGAAGCGCTCACAAAGAGAAGGATCCTTGTGGAGAAAAAGTTGAGTCTGAATGGGTTTCATGACCAGTACCCTCACATTCTCGAAAACATTAAAATGAGAAAATGGGAGTACTTCACCACAGACCCAAAGGAGTATAACGAGTCAATGGTCCGGGAATTCTACGCGTCGTATGGAGCGTCACGAACATCGTATCATAGACGCAATAGAATATTCACCGGCACTGTCCACGTTCGAGGTAAAGCTGTGTTTTGTGAGAGTCAGCACATCAATGAACTATACTTCCTTGAATGGAAATCAGGCACAGCAGAGTATGATGCAAAGTTCTCCAACAGAGAGAACGAACGTGGATGGATAGCATCCATCATTGCTAAGGGGACTCCAGCTTGGATCAGTCCTAGAAGAAAATTTTCAAAGAAGACCTCACAAGGGAGGCCAAATATTGGCTCAACTTCGTCACCTCCCATTTAATACCCTCCAGGAATGAAAAAGATATCAGCATTGAGAAGGCACTTCTCATTGCATGTATAATCACGGGTATTAAAACTGATGTGGGGAGCCTTATCTTCCAGGAACTTGGCATCCGGACTACTCCGCGGGCCACATCACTTCCCTTCCCAAGTTTGATCACCACCCTCTGCCAAGAGGTGGATGTTCCATTCTTACCAGAACAAGACAAACTTGGGAGGTCTAAGAGAGATATAGATATCACTCGTATCAGTGATTCACCGGCCCCAACAACAACCCCAATTGAAGACATTGACTCTCAAAACCTCCTGTCTCCCCAAAATCCTGACACCTATATAGTTGCTGAAGAAACTGCACCCTCATCTACCACTGGTCCATCAGCCTCACACATGCCAGCCATTTCAAGACTTGGTCCAATTGCTCATCACGCAAATTCTGAAGTAGACCAACTCTTGAAGACGTTGCCCTTACTGATTAAACAGGCCTTGACTCCGCTGCAACAACAACAATTAGCGTTCGGAGAGAGGTTGACCAAGCTTGAGTCTAGGGTTAAAAAAAATTGAAAGAGGCGAGGTGAGGGGTTTGCCCCAACTGCGGGAGGATGTACAATCACTGAAGACCGACCTCCAGAAGATGAAAAATCTGGAGTTCGACATATCATCTCTCCTCCCCAACGAGGGTGACCAGGGTGCTGGCCGTGCTGACTTGGGCCTGGACTTCACGACACTAATGGCAGACATCGCACCTTCATCTGCTAAAGTGTCTCAGCCTCCTGCCCCTACAGTCCGGGTTGATTCTACTGATGACGAGACATCAGAGCGGTCATCAGAATTCGAAGTGATTCTACTGATTACGAGACATCGGAGCGGTCATCAGAATTCGAAGTGGACGAATCAAAGGAGGCCAGTTTAGAGGTCGATGAGAGTGCAACCCCTAAGGATATGGGCAAAGCAGTTGTTGTGCCTACGGTGGAGGAGGAACAAGAGCAAGCCGACATCGACGAGGCCATTCAGCGATCATTAGCAGATAAGGCTGCTAGGAGACGGCCACCAGCAGGAGAAGCTAGCAGCTCAGTGGCTCCACCACCGGCTCCGGACCAGACCCACCTTTCTCCTCCAGCTCCGACGGACACCTAGGCTACTGCACCTCTTTGCGCAATTGCGCCACCAAGGAGCCCCTTGTCCTTTATATTTCTTTTTATGCATTGGGGACAATGCATGTGTTTAAGTTGGGGGTGGTAGCCTTATATCATTGTTTTGTCTGTATATTTGATCTATTTTTGGGCATGTTAAGTGACATTTATTAACTGTACATTATATAGTAATGCTTTATTATTTATGTATATATGTTGTTATATTTAAATAGTTAGCAATAAATTCTCCTTGTTTTTTCTTTTTCCGGGTTCTTTTTCAAGGGTGTAATAGTAGAACCGGGGTCTATGAATATGAAGTATATTGACCATGATGGTATGTTTGTTGAGTATTAAGTATGTAAACCTGTGTGAGTAAACCCTGGTAATGAATCAGTTCTGTGAAATTGAGTCTCACTTGGTAACTCTAGGTTTACTTAGAATCGTGTATGTGTACACGAGGAAAGCCTTGAGTGTCTAAATGTGAAATCTTAAGCTGTAAACTATGTTAGCCGAACAATGTGTGTGCCAATGTGTGTGAGCTCCTTGTTTTGATAATTCTTGTGTTCACTGTGGTCACCTAGAACTTGCCCGATTGGTATTTCGTTGCCTATCATACGTACACTGAGTTAGAGAAATGATCTTAGGCTTTCTTTTATTAGTGATGAAACCTTTCTATCCTTTTCAGCTTACCTATGCATAATGAATATCACTAGCACCCTTTTTGAACCTTGTAGCCTTTTTCTTGGCCTCTGCATTACAAACTTATCCCATTCGTAAAACATGATCTCTTTTGAACCCGTTCCTCCTTGAACATTGAGAACATTGCTAAAAATTTAATTTGGGGGTGTGGGTCAACATGAAAATGGGCAAGGTTGTGCAATGAGACTGGGACCCCGTACCTCAAAAGCTCATGTGAATCTATGGAAGCTTAAATATGAAAAAAAAAAAGAAAAAAAAAAGAAAAATATATATATGTGTGTTGTCATAAAGGAGCTTGAGAATTAAATAAAGAGGTGTGCAAAGTGGGGTCTACTGCGGTAACTTAAGGCCATTGAGGCCATGGGGTCAAAAAGGAACAAAAGGTTAAAAGAAAGAAGCGTGTAATTAGTGTTCAAGGAGGAAGTAGCCACTATTTTCTAAATATATATCCTACCCTTCCTTAAACCGACATTACAAGCTTATATAGTCCTTATGTTATCTCCAGCTGAGTGTGCTGATAACTAGGCGATGAATTAAAATAAGGGCAAGCCTATAGTGTGGCATGTGGTAACACTTGAAATTCTGTTCTGAGAGTGAGTGTCCTAGTACTTTGGTCCCTTTGTTTTGCTATGATAAATATTGTGAGAGTGGGACTTTCTTTCTAATGAGGGCACATCCACTGCCAGGTTGATAGTAAGTTGAGCTTTGAGTAAAGCATAAGTATATGCAGCTGAAGGTAGCCTTTAGTTACTTTGTTGAGGCTCAAAGTTCACTAATTGATTGGTTGTCTTTGAACAATTTAATGATTCAAAGGGGGGTACAGTGTTCAAAGGGTTATGCTTGAGATGTTAACAACAAACACCGTTCATGGTCAGTATTGTTTCATATTTGATAAGTAGAGTCTAGATTAGGATAGTATCGTTTTAGTTGCTTGAGGACAAGCAAGAGTTTAAGTTGGGGGTGTTGATGTGCCGGGTAATTTCGGCACATTTTGATACTATTTGCTTAAAGTTTAACTTGTTTTACTTGTTAATTATCACGATACTTACGTAATTTTAGTGTACTTGTTGTTTATTGAGTGAAGGAATCAAGAAGTATGGAAAAGAAGTCGAAAAGCCAGCTAAAGACAAAAAAGAGGTCAAGAGCATCGCAGATGTAAATATGCGATCGCAGAACAGATATGCGAATCACATATTCGACAAGTGGTTCGCAGACAGAGACAAAACTTTGGGCCAATCTTCATGTCGAGAATGCGGTCGTAAATGTGATGGCAAAACAGGAATGCGAACCGCGAATTGGCCTGGGGGAATCGCAAACGCAAACAAAGTTCTGGGTGAAAATCAGTGTGAAGAATGCGATCGCACTCTGCGATCGCATAGTCAACATGCGAACCGCAAACCAAGATGCGACGAGAGCAAAACTGCCTGGTGTGATTTGCGACGGATGATGATGATTTTCAAACCACATTCCTGTTCTGTGACAGAAATGCGGTTCGCATTATTTCTATGAGGTTAAAGCTGACCGACATTCGCCTTGGGTTTTGGGCCTCTATAAATAGGTTTTATAGGGTTTTGTGAAGTTATTCTAGTAAGAATTTTAGAGTTCAAAGTACGGCTTTGATTATTTTTGAATTCTTAGAAGCTTTTGGTGATCAAAAACCCTCTATTTTTGTAAGATGATATC
Organism: Nicotiana obtusifolia; assembly: GCA_002018475.1. NCBI lineage: Eukaryota > Viridiplantae > Streptophyta > Magnoliopsida > Solanales > Solanaceae > Nicotiana > Nicotiana obtusifolia. Next base: position 97,454 of record MCJB01052752.1, on the reverse strand, counting down.
AGTTACTTTTTCTTGTTCTTTAATTCTCAGCATGTGTAGCTAAACTTAAACGCTGAGGTTGTGAACCCTAGATGCGTAGAATGTTATTGAGAGTTTGATATTGAATCCAATTTTGAAAGAAGCTTGATATTTATTTATTTCTCGTTTTTCAATTAATCGTTAGTGGTTGCAAACATTAACGAATGCCAATTAACGCTATCTTATCTTGGAAAAGTGAGATAGAGTTTGGTAGCAATAAATAACAGAAATTCAAGGCTTTAAACCTTGTTTAACGAAATCACTTAGGAATAAGTAGATTTTAATTTGGCGACTAATTGGTGGTTCTTAAGATCGACTCTTTTGTATTCGGGAGAATCGTAAGAGGATACATTATCCTAATATTGGGAAATATTGGATAAGTACAGTAAACACCAATTGCATATCAAGAACGGAATTCAATATCAATATCAAGAACATTCTACTACACTAAGGGGGACACAACCTTGGTTTCTTAAAATTCATAGTTCTCACGTTCAAACTATTCTTAAACATTAGTTCTCAGTTTTCCTTTCCTTATATATTCAACACTTCTTTATTCTGTTTGGCTAATTGATAGAATTATGACTTAGTAAAGTGTTACATTAATTGGACAATAGTTTCACGCCTATTCCCTGTGGGATTCCACCCCAACCTCGTTGGGTTACTATATTTGACATCGATCGCTTACACTATTGTTAAGGTGTAATTTGAGCGAATCACCCACCACCCTGCATTTATGTGGTTTTTACCCACACCCTTTCTCCTCAAAAACTCCCTAATAAAGTAGCAAAACACAAAATCCAATAGCAGCACAATACAGCCGACAAAGCAGTCCACTACAAGTTGAATAACTCGAACTCACGGCTTCCGATCACCATCCCGTGAGTTCTTACAATTATAGGACGACATCCCATACATTTCTAGCAGGAACAATTGATGAAAGAGAGCAGTAAACTTACTGTACTTGTTGAATAACTCAGCTCCTATCTTGGTTCTTCAAACTCTAGGTTTTTCCTCCGACTAGAATTTGAAAAGGAGGGAAAATCAATTAGTGTTTGTGTGCAAATTTTGGAATGATTTTTGCAGGGGTTTATGTCCGGTTATTATGCTATATAATGAGTGTTATATTGCAGGAGATAAGCCCTTAAATGGGCTCTTTGCCAGACCTGAAATAGCCCCTTTTTGGGCATATTTAATCCTCTCATTTAAGCAAGTAGGTGATACACCTACTTGTCACCTAGCAGTCTGCCCAGTCTCACAAAAACGCATATATCTCTCGACTCCGATGTCATATTGGCAAACGGTTTGGTGTTTTATAAAAGACCTATGGATCTTCAATTTGATGGGTGAAACACCTCGTAACTCTAAGTATATTGGGAGAAAATCGCATTTTTTAACCCAAATTTCAGTAAAACTTATGAACTTAACTTGTGATGACTTTCACCGACTTTTGTTCCACAACTCGGTTGACTTCAAAACATAACACACGAATATCATAAGACTAACATAACTCATAACATAACCTCCTTATCATGTTAAGCATCCTAGTCTACCCAAAGGTACATGTTATAACATTTCTAACTTGTCGACTTTCGACAACCCATTATTTTCTTCAATTCCTTTAGCTTCTGAACCTTCCAACCCTCTTCGTACTTGTTGTTCATGATCTTCAATATTTGCAACCTCTGAGGTAACATGATAACTTACTTTATGTAATTTTGAAGATGATCTCAATTTTGAGCTTACATCCATTGACTTACGACGTAATCTAACGTACAAAAACATGGGGTGTAACATCATTCCCCCTTTGGAACATTCGTCCTCGAATGTTGAGTGATGCACTTGTCAGTCTCATAACCTATAGCTCTTATAAGTACTTCGCTACTGTCCTTTCCATCTAGGCAACTGTTCTGTGAATAAATCCAAAGGCCAGAGCATTCCCCCTTTAGGCCTCTCTATCACACCATGACTTGTGGTTGGAATTCTTCCAATATCATAATTGTTGCTACCTTATGTCATGCAGCCTGTACGACTCTGTCCTTATATATGCGCCTATGTGACTCTTCTCTCCTTTGTCCTCCAGCTTTTAGCCAATCTCTAGGCCTCGCTTTGTTAACGTATACGGAACTATGACAAGCTGTCCTTCTAGGCATCTATAGGTGTACTGAAGTTCTTTGCTCGGTACTTGTCGAACTTACTACTATTTTTGTATCTTGTTTCATAGCCTCGGTTAGCTATGCTTATGGCACCACTATATCTAGGTAGCTTATACTATACCATATCACTTTCTTTGATTTATTATTACCAAGGTCTGCTACCTAACTCTAGATTACTCTCTTGCTGCTTATCTTATATGTATAAATCTAAGTCCCTTAATACTTCCTCAATATAGTTCATCTTAAGAATGACAGCCTAATCTCATCTCATACTTTAGAACTTATATCCATCTATTGTTGATTCTCCTTAATGGTGATCTATAATCTACCACTGATAACTTGAAACCACTTATGTAATATATTGTCACTAGGGCTCACGTCTCATCGGGGAACATCTGGAGTTATTTACCTGATCCATTTAGGGACAATACTATACTTAAATAACCGTATTTCATAGCATCCCGAAATGATTCACCTTATGGGGGTATTTTAATCTGATACAATTCATGAAATCCCTTTTCTTTGAATCATTACCCAATCAAAGGCCTAAACGTCATCCTCTTATCTATTACGCCCTTATTCTACGACTAGTGCAGCATTCCATCTTTTGTAAATGTTCCTAGTCTTAAACTCCTATGAGCTCATTCAGGCTGTACTGAGCTTTTTAAACTTACAGAAACCATCAGCTCTGTTGTTTTGATGGGTGTAATCCCGAGGATTTACCTATTCTCATCACCTTCTCACTCACCTTTCCTCGTCCTTACTCCTGTCTACCTAAAACCTAGCTGCTCTACCATACTTTAGCTTGAGACCTGCACATATCTATTTATGCTACTCGCAACCTTCCTTTAACTTGATAACACCACAGATTTCCTTATGTTATTCTGGAACCTCAAGCGAGACATCACATCATCTCTAGCTCTTATTTACTCTCTTAACTAGGCCTCTCAGTATCTGGAAACCATACGCTAGAAGATATGCCACTGACGACACAACTATCATTTATGGATACTGAACCAGAGTGCTTCGAGCCCTATATATGATGTCTGGACTATTCACAACCTTCTGCACTTGAGTGTCTCGTACCTTCTTCACCGTTACCTTTCTTATCTTTAAATCTCGCATTGTATTTTCTATCTTTTTCATAACCACCCTTCCACATAGGTGGAATTCACATCCAGAAGTAGAAGCCCTACTATAGTTATTCCACCTCTAATGCATACACAATCCGATGAGAGCTTCATACTTACTCCTTATAAGGCTGGTACTTTTCTAACTGGCTTTATCATAGAGTCGTAATAGAATATGGCTGTTGTACTATATCTCTTGCACCTCTAATATTAAGAGTGAATCTGCAGTGTTTTGAATCTCGATTCCTATAATAATCAGGGTCTAATAATAAAACTTCTGATTCACTTAGCTGATGTAAATCTTTAGTTTCGTCTTCTCTCTCATCCTTTAAGTAGGCTTAAGCTATCTTTCGATTTGCGACTCAGGGTATTAGTTATTACTTTCGCGTTTCGTGGACGCCATGGAACATCCATAATATAATCTTCTAACAATTCAAGCCTTTGTCTGTTAGGTGGACTCGATTCTTTCTTTTAACTTATACCGAAGTCTCCTATAGCTGTGGAAATGTCAACATATATGTTGCATGGATAATACACCAAAATCTTAAGTGCATTGACAATGTAACTAACTCTGGATCTATAAGGCCTCAGAAAATTTTGCTAAGGAATTTAAGGTTCCGTGGTGCCAAGGTAGGCTAAATTATTGTATTCTCGGACTTTTGGGTTGAACAGTGTGTTGGGGAGTTGAATCATTTCGACCTCGCGAAGACAGTTCTGCAGCACGCTAGACCGTGCTATATATCTCACAAAGCGAGGTTTGTAGCTCACTAGACTGTGCTATAGAGCTCGCGGCACAAGGTATGTAGCGTGCTAGACCGTGCTATTGAGCTCGCAGTGCAAGGTCAGTAACGCGCTAGACCGTGCAATAGAGCTCGCGGCGCAAAGTTTGTAGCGCGCTAGACCGTGCTACAGAGCTCGCAAAGCCTAGTCTATAGCCCAGTCCAGATTATGGAGGTCTATTTTTCTATCCTTATAACCCGACCCTATCTCATTAAATAGACGTAAGGGACCATTTTTGAAGGAGATATCTGATATTTTAGAGAGAAGAAGTGCCCTAGAGTGAAGGGAGAAATCTCTAAGCTAATTGTTCATCAAAATTGTTCTCAAACCTTGAAATTCAATAAGAAACCTCACAAGTTCTTCATCTAAGAGGTAAGGTTCCATACCCTAGTTTTCAATTTTGAATTTGGGTAGAAGATGGTTCATTGGGAGTATGATTCTTGGGTGTAAGAATATTATTTATACATGCATGTACCAATAAGGTTTGTGAGAAGATTTTTAAGCTCAAATAAGTAAAGATTGGATTGTGGAATGAAGAAAATCTTTGTAGAAGAACCTTGTAGTCAAATTTGCACACCTAGTATTTGATAAATTGCTCAAATAAGCTGAAACCACGAATATCTTCACAATTTATGTTCAATTTTGTTATCTCTCGGAATAGATTGCCATTGCTAGGATTTTTGGAACATTGTAGTAATTTCAGGAAAGCTCAAAGCGAGGTATACTGGCTGAACTCTTTTCATAGAATTGAATCCCATGGTATTCATGTAATTTATGTAAGTCCCAAGTTGTTCATTATAAAATTGGCTATATCGAATAAGCTTGTGTTGAAATATATATGTTTAGTATGTATCCCAAATGCTTTTATCATGTTATGTTAACATTTGAAAATGTGTTCAAAGTATGGACTGTGCATTAAAAATGTTTTGACTTCAAGTCAAGTTCAAACGAAGGTTATTATGCCAAATTTTGTGAAAATCTTTATGTGCCTAAAACTCTTAATTGTTCACATATGTGCTAAAAACCTTGATTTGAAACGCCTTGTTGTTGTTAATGATGATAATGTTTGAAAGTGAAAAAGGTGAGCATGAAATACTAAATACGGCCGATGTGCCAAGAATGATTTTATAATTGTGGTCACTGGTGTCAATAAAATGAAAACATGTGAAAGAAGTATGAAACAAGATGATTGGTAAAAAAGGATGATGTCGATCCACACATCATTGTGGTGAGACGGCCAAGCCGATCGGGTCGTGATCGGATGCCATGCCGCACACATGTTGGTGATTGCGTTAGAAATTGTTATTGAAATTGTGATTGTGGTTGATATCTCGGATGAAACGGCCTAGCCGATCGGGTCTTGATCGGACTTGTGAACGGTGACATATTGGTTCTAAAGATCTCCCCATTTAAGATATAAGAATTTATTTGAACGCTGTGTTGGTCCTAACTTGATGTTTGATGTTGTTTGAGGCTTCCACTGATATTATGATTGTTCTTACTTGTATTATTAATCGTTCAGAGGGTGTTTTGTCATTCATACTAAAACTATTCCATATGTACTAACGTCCCTTTTGCCGGGGGCGCTGCATCTTGATTGGATGCAGGTGGTTCCACAGCAGGAGACATTGATCAGTGATAGCGGTACACCATCTTCCCAGCTGACTTGGTGAGCCCCACTCCATTTCAGGGTCATGCATCTTTTGTTCCTTGTGTATTGAGGTGTAGCCGGGGCCTTGTTGCCGGCACTATGAGAGTACTCTTTTCTATCTATTAGAGGCTCCGTAGACATAGTGTGGATTGTATATTAGTGCTAGGGAAGTCAAACAAGTTATGTTGTGTTTGAATTACTTGTTCCAGTTCAGCCCCTAAAAATGTGTGTAATTTGAGACTTTAAAATGAAGTAACTATTGGTAATGAATTGGTATTGTATACATGATCTCCTTATTGTCTAATTAATGAAAATATGTATTCTCCTTATTCATAAGTGAGTTTGGGTAGAAAGTATCTAATAGGCTTATTTGACCGGGTTCGCTCGATTGAGCACCGGCTGTGCTCCCCAAGTTCGGGGCGTGATAGGGTCATTGATTGAATAACTCCCTTCGTGCCTTCTCAACTTTGTATAAAAGTAAGCAATTACTTTCGTGGTTGTTCTGCCACTTGTTGTATGTATACTTGGCTTACCTTAGTGTCCACACCTATTGGAATTTCGTGCAACTCATAACTGAATTTCTTTGGCGTCTCTTCACATCTTCACGGACTGTAACCCTTCTGTACCAAATATAACTGAATTTCTTATACACGAGGGTTACACCTAGTGTAACTAGCACACTTAGTCCCTTAAGCTTAACTCTGCCCACGGCTTGCTTCAGGAAGCGTCTTCCTGAATGACATTTAAAGGTTATTCTTCCGTTGTCCATTCTATCATTGCTGAAATGCAATCTCCGAAATTCTCACGATGTCCACTATTATCAAATCCTTCGGTCCCTAAATCATATTCGATTTTTTCTTGTTTACTAGCCTATACTAATTTCTATCACTCCGAAGGTCTAACATAGCCTTCTAGTAATCATGTTGGAGTCACCAACTATTTCTCGAAACAAAGATATGATTTTATGGCTTATACTCTTTATGGTCTCATGGACTGTCACCTCTTATCTTTTCCTTCACTTGACTATAGACTCTGTCATCCTGTCATATTTTAATTTACCGTTATCACCAATTTATCAAATCTTACTCATAATATTTCATTTACTCTATTCATATTCTCTTGCTAATATCCCTGTCTATTACCTTATTCTGAAAAGTTCAACAAGACATTCTTTCGCTTTTAGCTTCCCTTGCTCCATCTACTGTCTCTTTGGGTCGCCTAACATGCTCTCTTGACTAGGGACAGGAGCCATACTAAGGTAAATATTTATCCCTTCTTCTGAAATTTCTAAACATTCTAGTATTCATATCTAACTATTTTATTCTAGAGTGCACCATCTGGGTGTCTCGCAAGGAGATCTATTACCACGTTTGCACTATCATTCAGAAATGTTAGCTAATGATAGCAATTCATCCAGCATTTTGGGTTATTCTAACCCCAACTAGATCCTGATATCCCATCTTTCTCCTAAACAATAAATGTTAGCTTCCATAGGCCATAACTGAGATGGGTGTGGCCAATTGTATATATCTCTGTTACTGTGGAAAGTAACTAAGAATGCTTATATTTCTCTGCCTAAATCGTAAATACTGATAATCTTCAATAATTGGGTACCACGTACCCTTCTTCACCTTGCGTCTTTTACTTGTTGAAAGTTGTATCTACCTTCTGATTCTCTTATTGCTTTTTACCATATAGGTGGATAGTTCTTCATGCGTTAGGGTTCCTTATCAAGAAGCTTACACGTATTAGTACACACATGTTCTGCTGAAGACCTCACATTTACTCATCGTAAGCATGATGCAAAATCGAGTTCTTCTGACTCAACCCTTCTACAGCCAAATTCAATCTCCTACCAGTTGTCTTTCTGGATGTAGGTATCGTTGTATTACGAATAAAATAAAAGTTAGGAGTTTGAATTGATACAACTGAGTTGTACCACACGATCTAGATAAAGAAGAAAGAGTGACAGTCCTAAATGCCCTGAAGCCTCCTGCTTATAAGTGTGGTGCACAACACACCCATAAACAAGACTCTACTAGAAACGGCTTGTAGACTCCCTAGAATAGAATTGCTCTAATACCATGTTTGTCACGCCCCAAACCTACAGAGGTGTAGCCGGCACCTGGTGCCATACTCGGCCCGAGCTTACCACTTTGTAATTATGAACTCTGGAGGGGACACCCTCAACTTAGGCCAATAAGTACATATTCCGAATCATCCGAAAATAACATCTCTTTCATTTGAGGGGTAAACATACCTAAAATCTTATATTTATATATATATACCACCATGAATATCTACCGATATACAAAATATATAGGACTTATCTACAATCCTCTAGAGATGACTGTATAATTGTCAGGACAGGTCGACCTACCCATCCAACCTGTATTAAAAAATGGACTCCAAAGTCTAGACATGGTAACTCCGAGGGAATGGAGCTTACCAACCAAGCCGATGTTTGACTTTGTCTGTATAGAATGTCTATCCAGCTGTCTACCAAGACCTGCAGGCATGAAATGCAGTACCCCCAGGAAATGGACGTCAGTAGAAAATAAGGTACCGAGTATGTAAGGCAACATAATAACTGAAAGCTGAAACTGAATTGATAATATAATAACTGAAAGTAACTGGGGGTCAAGGACAATCTGAAGTTATGCTTACCTGCTGATACTGATTAAACTCTCTCAATATAGTAAGTAAAATATTTGTCCTGCCCTATAAAGCTCGGTCTCGGTAACTACTTTGATGTAGAAGGCTTGCTCATAGGCGCTCGGCCACACTAGGCTCTATATCTCGGCCATTCTGGGCTAGCTCAAGGCGCTTGGCCACAGTAGGCTTGGTATATAACTTACCATCTGATATGAGGTTACTCAATAGGGGCCTGCCCACCGATTATAGCTCGGTGGTAGTGAAAATACTGTAATACTATATATATAGACTCTCCGCTCTCTTGACTGAAAGAAGACAATACTTAACTGAATATAAGTCCCGATAAGGGAGAATACTGTAGCTTATGAGACAAGGATAATGTACATAAATCAGGAATACAAACTTCTCTTTATGCCTCGTTATCAAACTCATGTAGTTAGGGGATCATGCCAAAATGAAGGAAAGGTTTAGCCTTAACATACCTTATCAAAATCTTTTCAATAACCACATTGAACTCGTCTCTTCGTACCTTAATCTACAAGAATGATAATAATACTATCATTAAGTTACGAAAGGTACAACTATCACCTGATGAACGATAGGCTTATATTATATTAGAACGAGCAGCATCTCCCCTATAATCTTTACTTCCTCCAAATTCAAGATAACACCAACAACACAAGAACACGAAAATTACAACATATATACATTATTTTCCAACCTTATACTCACCACAAAATACTACAAAACAACCCAACACACCCCAATCTCTTCGTACATAAAATGACCAAAGTAGTAGTGTCAAACAGCCCAATAATGTTACGACGAACGCCAGCCCACCACCCTGTATTTATGTGGTGTTTCTCCACACCCTTTCTCCTGTAAAAATCTCTACAGCAGTAGCAACACACGAATCCAATAGTAACACAAAATAACCCACAAAACAGTCCACTACAAGTTGAATTACTCGAACTCACGGCTTCCGATCACCATCCCGTGAGTTCTTACTATTATAGAATGACTTCCCATACATTTCAAGCAGAGACAAATGGATGAAAGATATTAGTAAACTTACCTTATTAGTTGAATAACTCAGCTCCTACCTTGGTTCTTCAAACTTGAGGTTTTTCCTCCAACTAGAACTTGAAAAGGAGAGAAAATCAATTTGGGTTTGTGTGCAATTTTTGGGAGGATTTTTATAGGGGTTTATGTCTGGTTATTGTGCTATACAATGAGTGTTATATTGCAGGAGATAGGCCCTTAAATGGGCTCTTTGGCAGACCTGGAATAGCCCATTTTGTGGGCATATTTAATCCTCTCATTTAAGCAAGTAGGTGACACACCTACTTGTCACCTAGCAGTCTGTGCAGTCTCGCAAAAAATGCATATATCTCTCTACTCCGATGTCGTATTGACATGCGTTAGAAAAGACTTATAGATCTTCAATTTGATGGGTGGAACACCCCATAGCTCTAAGTATATTGGGAGAAAATCGTAGTTACATTGACACAAATTTCAGTAAAACTCATGAATGTAACTTGTGATGACTTTCATCGACTTCTGTTCCACAACTCGGTTGACTTCAAAACATAATACATGACTATCACAAGACTAACATAACTCATAACATAACCTCCTTATCATGTTAAAGACCCTAGTCTCACCCTAAAAGTGCATGTTATAACATTCCCAACTTGTCGACTTTCGACGAACCAATATTTTCTTCAATTCCTTTAGCTTCTAGACCTTCCAACCCTCTTCGTACTTGTTGTCCATGATTTTCAATATTTATAACCTCCGAGGTAACATGATAATCTACATTATATTCTTTTAATGATAATCTCATTTTTGAGCTTAAATCAATTGACTTGCTGTGAGCACGTGATTTTTGCCACACCCAGAATACTCCTATAAAAATCAAAAAATAGATTTTTTTTTAATTATTATTCGCTATTTTAGGAATTTTAGTAGATTTTTTAATTGCTTACATTTTCTTGCTTGTTTAATTTTTAATTAAATCATGAAAATACCAAAAACATCATGCATTGCATTTAGGATTTGTTTTTACATTTTTAGAATTAAATTAGTAATTATTTGTTTTATAAAATTTGAAAATCACGAAAATAGTTCATTTTTACATTTTTTTTATCTTTAATCTTTAATTCTTAGTTTATTTTTCTCTTAGAATTAACTGTTGTTTATAATTTTTATAATTAGTTAATTAGCTTAATTTCACATTTAGAAATTTAGGATTTTTTACTATTAGGATTTTTAATTTAAAAATAAAAAGAAATTGAAAATAAAAATAAAAGAGAAGAGAAACTCGGATTGGGCTTTTAATTGAAAATCATACGAGCCCAAAAAAATTTTTCTTTTAATAGTTGACCGGACTAGCCCAGATTTAATTCCCCAAACCCGGTCCAATTCCCCCTTACACCCAAACGACATCGTTTGGTCAAGCTTTGATCTGAACCGTTGATCCCAGGTGATCCAACGGCTCACAACTGATTCCCCCATGCCTATATATCTGTCCGAACACACCTTCCTACCCCCATTTCATCGTCTCTAACGACCCAACTAAGAACCCTAATCGAGCCGCCCCAAAATCAAACGACGAACATAGCGGCACACCACCCAATCTGTCCCCAAATCAACTCAAAATTATACCCTAGGACCACCATCATCCCCTCACCCCAAATCCGCACTCCGTTTTCGTCAAAACCCCCTAGAAACCTTCCAATTCCAGATCGAAAAATAAACCCTAAAATTTTCAAAAAGTTCTGAATCGAAGTTTTTCGAGTTGATTGAAGTCAAGGTCGACTTTATTCGGGTGTTCTCAACGAGAACACACGATTAAGGTCAAGGTTGACTAAAAAATTAAGGTTTTTGAAGATTTTCAAGCCCACTGTCAATCCATTTGGTCCAAGGTATTTCCTCATTTTTTTCTCTTTCATTTTTGTTTCATTTTGTTTTCATTGTTCTCATCTTCTACCCCTTTCTTTTAGTTTTCTACTGTTAATTTTCAATTTTGTCAAAGAGTCCGTGTCTGCATGTTAAGCTTTAGGTTTTATCGTCTGTTTTTCTCTAGTGTTTTGTTGTATTACTTCCCGTTGGGCCTAAATTAATCGAGTCATCAAGACTCTATAAAAGGGAACGGGTAAAAATGTGTCAGAATTGGATTTTAAAAATCAAAAGCCCTAAAAGAAAAGGTGTTGAATTGGATTCAGTAGTGTTTGGAATTGGGTCGACTCGACCTGTTAGGTTTAGAGAGTTAAATCAGTGTCGTAAAGGGGTAATTTAGGTAATAGTCAGTAGAGAATCTATCAGTAAGTGACTCTGAAGCTTCTGAGAAGCTGCCTCTAAGGACTAAATAAAAATCTGTTATCAAATGGAAAGGTAGCTAAAAAGGATTAAAATGTAAAAAAGTTGAATGTCAGTAACTAACTAACAGACTGCCTAGAAAGGCATGTGCATTTTGGCATAAAAAGAGGACTGGAACACACAGATTTTAATAAAGAGATTTTGAGAGTGGAAAATACATCTAGCAGATTTCGAGTGAATTTTAGGGTGAGGAAGATACAGAAAATTCAGAATTCTCAATTAAAAATCCTCTTTGAAAAATTCCGGAAAGCTAAAGATAATTCGGAACTGGTTTTGATTTCTGGTTTTCTGATTCACTGGGTTCATTGTCAATCAAAAATCTCTGAAAACTTCCAAAGTGTGCATTAGTTGTGTCTGAACTGGTTTTGGTTATACTGTTACTGTTCGATTGTTGCTGCTACAGTGCTGATTGCTGCTCCTTTACTTCCTTCCCCTTTCAATATTCAAGTACACATCTCGAGTCTCATTGTTTGTGAAGTCGATTTGAAGAATGAAATGGAAGTAGAAAGTTTAAAGCTTAGCATGAATTGTTTTGGTGACTCTGTCATATACTTGTCTGATAGTGTTTTTCTTTGGTTAATCTATTGTGTTCTATATGTTTAGTTGAATGTTGTATTGAATAGGTGAACTGCTATTGTATATGATTCAGGATTGTTGTGAAACTTAGAGAGTAACTTGTTTGGTTGAGTGAATAGCGTAGTATGGATTGCATTGGGCTGTATGTCACCTGGACTATTACAGCATATACAACACTTGTTTTGATCAAAAGATTAGTTTACTTAGTCTGATTTCATGTTACTTTTACACTCCTTAGGCAAATACTATTAAGTGTTCTAGCGAAATATGGGTCAAATGATGTTTGTGTTCATTCAGAAAGTCTAATAGCTCAGAAGATGCATGTTGTTAATGTTTAATTGCATAAAGTTCGTATATAAGTTTATGAATCCAAACTGTATTGGGTAGGTTAAAGAGTGTCTAATTGAAGTTTGAATTCCAACATTGTCTGTTGAAACTAGTGAAAATTGGATGTAATCTTGTGGGCTGATAATTCATGTAAATGTTGAGAGCATGTCAGCTTACAGGCCAATGCCTTTGTTTGTCTCTGATTTCCTTCGTGGTACTCCTGGGAATCAAACCCAAGTCTAGTGCTTTGGATGTTTGACGCCCTGAAGTTTGGGCTCACAATTGAGCCTGAATGGGAGCAGGTATCGTTTGGCCTTTTGGGCCTGCTGTCTGAACTTAATATCCCACTCAAATTAGGGCTGCTGAATTTCATTTGGGCTGGCTCAATGCATAAAAATCACAAACAGTCTCAGTAGTCGTATAAATATGGTTCTAACAACCTTAGGTTCAAGAAATTCTTTTGATTAATAGTGGTGAGCCTTACAAATAACAACGATCACCCATGGCCCTCTTAATAGTTAAATACAAATTTAGAAGCAACTAATTCTTAAATGCCTTAAACTTCCGTAGTTTGCTTTTAGGCGCGATTAATAAACCATTATGACTATGGGTATGATTCCCGTGACATAGTAACAATGCCAATTTCGGGGGTGACCTTTCATGTAACCCGGTTTTAACAACTTCGAATAATAGAAGCTTTTGAAATAATTCGAGGTGCGCCGTGCCGGATAAAATCTCAAAATGCATGGCCCTCATTTAATCAATATTAAAATCTTTAGAAAATCGAGGTGTGCTATTCAGCGAATTTTCATGGCCTTCGAAAAGTTAAAAAAGCATAGTTGCTTTAGGCGCGTTATTTTAATAATTCACTTTCCTAAACTCAGGTGCGCATTTATGCGACCCAAATCCAATTCTCAACGTTAAATAAAATGTGTTACGGATTACGGGTGCATTTATATGACGTGGTTCATGACATATTTTAATGACGTTGCAATTTTTCCTAATAATTAAACAAACATGTATTAAAATCAGATAATAAGCCGATTATCATAGTTGAGCGACCGTGCTAGAACCACGGAATCCGAGGGTGCCTAACACCTTCCCTCAGGTTAACAGAATTCCTTACTCCGAATTTCTAGTTCGCAGACTTCACAGGGAAAGTCGAAATTTTCCTCGATTTGCGATTAAAAAATAAACCGGTGACTTGGAACAAGAATCAAAATATTCCAAGTGGCGACTCTAAAAAAAATTAAATAAATAATCCCATTTCAAATAATGTCACTTTAATTGGAAAAACTCCCTTATATACTCTTAGGGGATGTACAAAAGGAGGTGTGACACTTACGACGTACTCTAATATACGAAAACATGGGGTGTAACAAAAACCTTCGCGAACGCGGAGAACAATTTTCAACAGTTGCCCAAATGCTCTTCGTGAATGCGTATAAGGAAACCAGAACATCAATTACAGCAATCCAACTAGTCCAAAACAAGCCAAACATGATCTGAATCACACTCGATGCCCCCAGGACCCCATCCAAACATACCAACATATCCTAAAACATCATACGAACTTAGTCGAAGCCTTGAATTTCACCAAACAACATAAAAAATGTGATTCGCACCAAATTCAAGCCTATTGAAACTAATGGATTTCCAACTTGCAAAACCAATACCGAAACCTATCAAACCAATTCCGATTGAACTTAAATTTTGCACACAAGTCATAAATGACACAACAGACCTATTCCAACTCCTAAAATTAAAATGCAAGCACGGATCAACAAAGTCAACTCTCGGTCAAACTTCTCAACTTTCCAACTTTCGCCAATTCAAGCCAAAACGACCTACAGACCTCCAAATATATACCCGGACACACTCCTAAGCACAAAATCACCATATGAAGCTATCAGAATCATCAAATCTCCATTCCAATGTCGTTTACTCATAAATTAAAATACAGTCAACCCTTTTAACTAAAGCTTCCAACCTTGAGACTAAGTGTCCGAAAATTCTGAAACATCCTCGAAGCAAAACAACCCACCACGGCAAGTCATAGCCACCAATCAACATAAAATAACAAATATATGGGGGGGGGGGGG
>MCJB01052752.1:22563-82657 GCA_002018475.1 Nicotiana obtusifolia | reverse complement strand
ATACTCAAAATGATCAGCCGGGTCATTATATTCTCCCACTCTTAAATAAACGTTCGTCCTCGAACGGTTCTAGAATCATACCTGGAGTCTCAAATAGGTGTGGATTGCTGCCCCGCATCGCACGCTCGGTCTCCCAAGTAGCCTTCTCGACTGGCTGACCTCTCTACTAGACTTTCACTGAAGCTATATTCTTTGATCTGAACTTTCGAACCTGCCGATCCAAAATGGCCACTGGATCCACATCATAAGTCAAATCTCCATCTAACTGAACCGTCTGAAGTCCAAAACATGAAACGGATCACTATAATACTTCCGGATCATGGAAACATAAAACACTGGGTGAACACTCGATAGACTAGGTGACAATGCAAGCTTGTAGGCCACCTCTCCAATCCTCTCAAGCACCTCAAAAGGGCCAATATACCGAGTGCTCAACTTGCCCTTCTTCCCAAATCTCGTCACACCCTTCATGGGTGAAACTCTGAGCAGTACCTTCCCTCCCACCATATAGGCAATATCACGAACCTTCTGATCAGCGTAACTCTTCTCTCTAGACTATGCCGTGCGAGCTGATCTTGAATCAACTTGACCCTTTCCAAGGCATCCTAAACCAAATCAGTGCCCAACAACCTAGCCTCTCCTAGCTCATACCACCCAACTGGAGATCGACATCGCCTCCCATATATGGCCTCATTATGAGCTATCTGAATACTTGATTGGTAGCTATTATTGTAGACAAACTCTACAAGCGGTAGAAACTGATCCCAAGAACCCCAAAATCCATAACACAAGCACGTAGCATATCCTCTATTATCTGAATGGTACGCTCGAACTGTCCGTCTGTCTGAGAGTGGAATGTTATACTCAACTCAACCCATTTTCCTAACTCTCGCTGCACTGCTCTCTAAAACTACGATGTGAACTACGTGCCCTAATCAGAAATAATGGACACTGGCATACCGTGAAAGCAAATAATCACGTGGATATAGATCTCTGCCAAACGCTCTGAAGAATAGTAGTCACAACGGGAATGAAATGTGCGGACTTAGTCAATCAGTCCACAATCACCCAAATAGCATCAAATTTCTTCAAAGTATGTGGGAGTCCAACAACGATGTCCATGGTGATACGTTCCCATTTCCACTTAGAAATCTCAAGCCTCCGAAGCAAACCACCCAACTTTTGATGCTCATATTTCACCTGCTGACAGTTGAAGCATCGAGCTACAAACTCCACTCTATCATTCTTCATTCTTGTCCACTAATATTGCTGCCTGAAGTCCGGATTCATCTTTGCGGCAGCCGGATGAATGGAGTACCGCGAACTGTGGGCCTCCTCAAGAATCAACTCAAGCAGCCAATCCATATTGGGCACACAAATCCGACCATGCATCCGCAACACCCCATCATCTCCAATGAAAACCTCCTTGGCATCACCGTGTTGTATAGTGTCCTTAAGGACAAGCAAATGGGGATCATCATAGTGACGCTCTCTGATGCGCTCAAATAAGGATGACTGAGAAAGCACGCAAGCTAGAACCTCACTAGGCTCCTAAACATCTAACCTCAAGAACTGAATGGCCAAGGCCTGAACGTCCGATGCAAGCGGTCTTTCACCAATAGGAATATATGCAAGGCTACCCATACTCATCGCCTTTCTACTCAAGGCATCGGCCACGACATTGGCCTTCTCGGGATGATACAAAATGGTAATAGCATAGTCTTTTAATAGCTCCAACCATCTCCGCTGCCTCAAATTTAGATCATTTTGCTCGAACAAGTGATGTAGACTCTGATGATCTGTAAATACCTCACAAGACTCATCGTAGAGATAATGCCTCCAATCTTCAATGCATGAACAATGGCTACCAACTCTAAATCATGAACGGGATAGTTCTTCTCATGGGGCTTCAACTGGCGTGAAACATACGCAATCACCCTACACTCCTTCATCAAGGCACACCCAATACCAAACCGAGAAGCATCACAATACACTGTATATGAGCCCAATGCAGAAGGCAGAACTAGAACCAGAGTTATGGTCAAGATAGTCTTGAGCTTCTGAAACTCTCCTCACACTCATCAGACCACCTAAAAAGGGCACCCTTCTAGGTCAATCTAGTCAAAGCTGCAGCAATGGATGAGAAACCCTCCACAAAACAACGATAATATCCAGCCAAGCCAGGAAAACTCCAAATCTCAGTAGCTGAAGATGGCCTAGGCCAACTCTGAACTGCCTCAATATTCTTCGGATTTACCTTAATCCCCTCACTGGCACCACGTGTCTCAAGAACGCTACGGAATCGAGGCAGAACTCACACTTGGAGAATTTAGCGTAAAGCTTCTTCTCCCTTAACGTTTATACAGCAATCCTCAAATGTTGTGCATGCTCCTCCTAGCTACGTGAGTACATCAGGATCATCAATAAATACTATCATAAACGAATAAAGATATGGCTGGAATACACTTTTCATCAGATGCATGAATGATGCTGGGGCATTGGTCAGTCCAATACACATCATAAGGAACTCGTAGTGACCATAGTGGGTCCTGAATGCTGTCTTCATAATATCACAGTCCCAAATCTTCAACTGGTGATACCCATACCTCAAATCAATCTTAGAGAACACTCTAGCTCCCTAAAGTTGGTCAAATAAGTCATTAATGCGCGGCAAAGGATACTTGTTCTTAATTATAACTTTATTCAACTGCCTATAACCAATGCGCATCCGCACAGTGCCATCTTTCTTCTTCACAACCAGAATTGGTGCACCCCAAGGCGACGCACTCAGTCTAATGAACCCCTTATAAAGAAGCTCCTGAAGCTGCTCTTTTAATTCCTTCAATTCTGGTGGTTCCATACGATGTAGAGGAATAGAAAATGGCTGAGTTTCCGGCACCAAGTCAATACCAAAATCAATGTCCCTGTCCGGTGGCACGCCTAGTAGGTCTATAGGAAACACATCCGAAAAGTCTGCACTACCGGAACGGAATCAATAGTATGAGTGTCGGCACCAACATCCCTCACAAAGGCCGAATATGCCAGAAAACCCTTTCCAACTATCTGTTGGGCCTTCAAATATGAAAACACTCAATTGGGAACATAGTCCAGAGAACCTCTCCACTAAATCTTAGGCAATCCTAGCATCGCCAACTTCACGATCATAACATGACAATCAAGAATAGCATGACATGGTGACAACCAATCCATGCCTAGAATCACATCAAAATCAACCATATTAAGTAGTAAGAGATCAACTCTCATCTATAATCACCCAATAGTCACCACACACGACCAATATACATCGTCCACAATAGTAGAATCACCCACCCACATAGACACATGAACAGGTGTAATTAAGGAATCATAGGACATATCCAAATAACGAGCAAAAATGATGATACATATGAATAAGTAGAACCAGGGTCAAATAATATGGAAGCCTCCCTGTGGCACACTGAAACAATACATGTGATCACTGCGTCTAATGCAACAGCCTCCGGCTTTCCGGGAAAAGCATAGCATCGAGCCTGACCACCACCTAATTGGCCTGCCCCTCTAGGGCAACCTCTAGTTGCCTGAGCCCCACCCTGAGTTAGCTGAGTGGGTGGTAAAGTAACTGGTGCGAAAGTCATATCCTGAACCACCAGCTGAACTGGACCTCCCAAAAGACGGGGAAAATACCTCCACATATGCCCAAACTTTCCACACTCAAAGCAACTCCATTCCGTTAATGGCGGCGGGGACTAGATCGGACCCAAAGAACCTGAATAACTACTAGAAGGTACTAGCACAGATGAACCCTGAACTGATGGAGCACGGGATGAACTCTAAGTTGGGAGGGCACTCAAAGATGACTGACATGGACGAGCACTGTATGAACCATGGCTAGCTGATGCACCATGATGAACCGGACGAGCCATTCGAGCGGGCCAATAAGAACGACCCTTATTGTGGTGGGACTGTCCTCTAGATGAGGCACTGCTGAAACCACCCGAACCACGAAGCCTCTTGGCCTACCTCTCGTCACGCTCCTAACTACAAACGTACTCTAGGCATCTAGCAACATCAACCACCTCGTCAAACCTCGCACCTGGCAAAATCTCTCGAGTCATGACGAAGCGCAGTCCATAGTTGAGGTCATCAATGAACCACCTAATCCTCTCACTCTCTGTGGGAACCAACCATATGCGTGACGAGATCCCATATCTACTGGGTCACTGACATACCCTCCTGGCGTAGCTGCTCAAACTACCTACGTTACTCCTCCCCGCGGGTCTATGGAACAAACTTCTCAAAGAGGAGAACTGAGAATTCATGCCACATAAGTGGTGCAGCACCAGCTAGCTTGCTCAACTCATAGGCCTCCCACCATCTAAAGGCTGCCCCGGACAGCTGAAAAGTAGTAAATAAGACTCCACTAATCTCCAGAATACCCTCCATAAGAATGATCCGCTCGCACTTGTCTACGAAATCCTAAGAATCCTCTAACTCAGCCCCACTAAACCCTGGAGGTTTAGGCCTCCCAAACCGCTCTAGCCTCTTTTGCTCCTTGTCACTCATAGGTGGACCAACCTAGGCCAAATCAGCTGCAACCGGGTGGGCACAGGAGGTGCCTGAGCTGGTACTACCAGCTCAACCTCATCTGGTATCTTCTCCTCAGCAGGAGCAACTGGTGGCTCCATAGGTGTTGCTCTAGCTACAGTACGAGCCGCACCTCGGCCTCTACCGCGGCTCCGGCCTCTCGCAACCCTAGCTAGTGATACTGATGGCCGTCCGTCTGATCTAATCGCACGTGTCCTCACTATCTGTGAGAAAATAGAATAATTGAAATTTTGTTTCCGAAATCATCAAATCCGCATGACAAGAATATAGGAAAGTGCAGTTAAGTACATACATCTCTGCAGCGATCCGCAAGCCCCTATTAAACCTGCTCATGACTCGTGAGACCTAACTAACCTATTGCTTTAATACCAACTTGTCACAACCCAAATCCCAACCTGTCGTGATAGCGCCTAACACATTACTAGGCAAGACGACAACCACAAAATAACAACGCATTTGAATGAAAAACATGATTTAATAAGTTCAACTGTGAAAAATCACATAAGTAACTGATATGAACAACTGCAACTCAACTACAACAATCCCAAAATCTTGGTGTCACTGAGTGCATGAGCTACTAATATCAACATAATCTAAAACTCTAGTACAACTGTCTGGGAAAATAGAACAGTACTAAAATAAAATGAAAGGAAGGAGAGTCAAGGTTTGTAGGCGTCATAGCAGCTACCTCGAGGTCTCTGAACAGGCACTATCACCACTCTAGCAACCACCACATCCTGATATACGTGGATCCAGGAAGTGTATAGTATAATATGAGAATAACTGACCCAATGTACTCAATAAGTAACAGTACTAATCTTGCGCTGAAAGTAGTGACCACCTCATAAAGATGTTGTCCAAATCAAAATAATGACAACACAGATATAATAAGATAATGTTAGTAATAACTCAGAGAACTTCCATATTCAGCTCTTACATAGTACAGAAAATTAGGCATGCTTTCAAGTTCACCAATTTAAGCTCAACACTGTTAAAATATGTCAAGTACATCTAGCATGAGGAATGCTACATATTTATTCATGTATGTCAAAATAGGAGTGTGTTACCATGGATTTCGTTATTAGGCTCCCACGAACTTTGATGAAATTTGATGCAGTTTGGGTGATTGTGGGCCTTATTGGCTAAGTACGCGCATTTCATTCCTATTATGACTACCTATTCTTTAGAGCAGCTGGCTTACATCTATATCCGTGAGATTGTTCGACTTTATGGTGTCCCTGTGTCCATTATTTTTTATCGAGGCACGCAGTTCACATATTGTGAAAGAAGTACAGTGAGAGTGGGGAACACGTGTTGAGTTGAGTACAGCATTTTACCCCCAGACGGACGGACAGTCCGAGCGCACTATTCGGATCTTGGACGATATGTTATGCGCTTGTGTTGTGGAATTCGGGGGTTCTTGTGATCAGTTTCTATCGCTTGCAGAGTTTGCCTACAACAACAGCTACTAATTGAGTGTACAAATAGCTCCTTTTAAGGCCTTATATGGGACGCGTTGTCGATCTCCAGTTGGTTTGTTTGACCTGGGGGAGACTAGGTTGTTGGATACTGATCTGGTTCGGGATGCTTTGGAGAAATTCAAGTTGATTCAGGATCGGCTTCGCATAGCGCAGTCCAGGCAAAAGAGTTATGCTGATAAGAAGATTCGTTATGTTGCATGTATGGTGGGTGAGAAGGTTTTGCTCAGAGTTTCTCCCATGAAAGGTTGTGATGATGTTTGGGGAGAAGGACAAGCTGAGCCCTCAGTACATTGGTCCTTTTGAGGTGCTTGAGAGGATTGGAGAGGTGGCCTACAAGCTTGCATTGCCACCTAGTCTATCGGGTGTTCACTCATTTTTTCATATTTCTATGCTCCATAAGTATTATGGTGATTTGTCACATGCTTTGGATTTCAGCACGGTTTAGTTAGATGGAGATTTGACTTATGATGTGGAGCCGGTGGCAATCTTGGATTGGCAGGTTCAAAAATTGAGATCAGAGAATATAGCTTCAGTAAAGGTTTAGTAAAGAGGTAACCTATTGAGGGGGAAACTTGGGAGACTGAGCAGGAGATGCAGAGAAGTTATCCACACCTATTTGAGACTCTAGGTATAATTCTAGACCCATTCGAAGAAGAACGTTTATTTAAGAGGGGAAGAATGTGACGACCCAGCAGTGTATTGTAGCCCCCTTCCCATGTTTATTACTTATTCTATGTTCACTTATGGTTGCGTGACTTGTCGGGATGGTTGGTTTGGTTCTGGGGATTTTTCGGAGTGAATTGGAACACTTAGTTCCAACGTTAGAAGCTTAAGTTATAAGAGTTGACCGATTGTTGACTAATGCATAGACAACATTAAAACAGAGTTTTGATGGTTAGATTTGTATGGTGGTTTTGGACTTAGGTGTATGTCCGGATTTAGATTTGGAGGGTCGTAGGTTGAGAGGTTTGACCGAGAGTTGACTCTATGGATATCGAGTTCGGATTTTTATTCCGGGAGTTAGAATAGGTCTGTTGTGTCAGTTATGACTTGTTTGCAAAATTTGAGGTAAATCGGAGTTGATTTGATATAGTTTGGCATTGGTTTAAGAAGTTGGAAGTTCATTAGTTTATTTGGCTTGAGTTGGGGTTCGATTCATGGTTTTGACGTTGTTTGATGTGATATTAGGCTTCGACTAAGTTCATATCGTGTTTTAGGACTTGTTGGTATGCTTGGTCAGGGTCCTGGGGGCCTCGGCTGTGAATTTGATGGTTATCAGATCATGGTTGCACTTGAGAGTTGGCTGGAATTTTCTGTCACCATATGCAATTGAACCAGCGATGGCTTTGCCGCAGGAGCAAGGCTGCAAATGTGGCAACTGGAGCGCAGATGCGGAGGAAGACCGGGAGCTGGGGGATCGCAAGTGCGTGCAATATTCACAGAAGCAGAGTCGCTTCTACGAGGATGGGACTGTAGAAGTGGAATGAGCATGAGGACCCTGGACTGCAAGTACGGAATACTTACGCAGGTGCGGATGCGCAGAAGCACGAGTAGGACCGCAGAAGAGGACCCATAGAAGCGGATTTTGGCCGCAGATCATAGCGAGTATAGGTTAAAAAAGGATGAAACTGTAGAGGTTATAGCTAGTATCATTTATAATTCGTGCTTCTTTTACCTCACTGACGTTAGTTACGATACTTATCGAGTACATTGGGTTGGTTGTACTCATACTACACTCCGCACTTAATTGTACAGATCCAGGTGTGGGGACTAATTACCAGCATTAGATTTATATGTTGGACACAGCTTCGAGAGGCGAGGTAGAGCTGCATCCTTGGCCGCAGTTTTGACTTGTCTTTTTTTATGTACTGTTGTTTTAGTTCAAGTAGTGTTGTTATTTAGTTTTTCAGATTTGTGCTCCATTGTAGAGCTCATGACTCCTTATTTACCAGTCTCTAGAGGATTTATCTTGTATTGGTAGTATTTTATTACATTGAGGTTTCAAACTTATGTTATTTGTATAATTTATGTTGTTTTGGCTCTATATTGTTAAGATTCTGCTTGGCTAGACGGTGTGTTAGTCGCCACCACGACGGGTTGGAATTTTGGGTCATGACATGTTTAAACCTAATAGCGTGATATGTAGTTGTTACAACTCATAGCCTATCAGATTTTTCAACTACCAGATCTAAACTATTTTAGATTCTCAATTAAGTTTTTCTATGAATAGTGATGTAAAATAATGACAGTCATTTAAATTTTCAAAGGGGTAGGGCAAATGGGTCACAATGAGTTTACTTGATCGTGTGAGTAGTTCTATAAACAAGTTACACCAACAAACTTTCATTTTAGTTCTTACAGGCATAATACATGTTCAACAACATTCAGTCAAGTTATTGAGCTATTGAGATAGGCAGTACTCAGGTTGAAGAGGAGTCATCCTAAACAGTGTCTTGAGCATTACATGATCTTGAGAGAACCAGAAAACATAAGTAGCGAAAACAACAAGTAGATGAATGCAGGGAAAACCTTTTAAATCAACAAGGAATCACAAGCAAATTGACATAGTAGTTTGAACATAGAACCTTCTCAACAAAGGGGGACATGGAGATACAGGAGCATCACTGAATCAGCAGAAATCAAGCAAGTGAGTGCAGATAGAAGCATAAGAAAGCTAGTGATGACAGGTCTGGTCATAACAAGTTGATAGATTTAGTGACAGCTATGCTAACAAGTTTACCACATGATTTCAAATTGTAGTACATATATACATGAAACACTAAATGCGCAGAATAGTCATGGCATCAACAACGGATTTGTCAATTAAAGTCATCAAGGCAAATAGATTGATGACAAGACATGAACTGTAATGAGAATCATTCATTAGACCAAAACAAAGAGGTGCATCTTCAAGGTCATCAAGATCAAGTCAACATGTTACTGAAGATATGAAATCTTAACAAAATATCAAAAAGAGTTTAAGAACATGATTTAGTTGACTTAGTAGACATGACAATGTTTATATGATTATTATCTTTTGATTTCTAGGGATAAATCACACATAATATCATTAATATAAGGTTTAGTCTATTTAATCATAAAGTCTTAAAAGCATTTGTTTATAGAAATATTGCAGAATCATCTTAACCAACTAAACCATGAGAGATAAGGTTCAATAGTCATCACAGATCAAATAATAACACAACACAATATAACTACCCGGAAACATCATTATTCTTAGAAGAAAGAGAATAACACGAGTAACAAGAAACAATGAGAGCCACACACTAGCATGCTTAGCAAGGTGATTATCAATATAGACGGCATAAACATAGAATCACATAACTAATTTAGGTAAGCTAAGATAAGAGGTCAGTGTACACTGACCTTTTATGGAGCAGAAACCAATTAAGTGAGTGCAGATACAAGCATGGAGGTCAAACAGGAGTCATTCACCCAGCCAACTTTAAAGGTTTCAGGTAGATGCTATTATAGAGTTCATAGTCATAAGACAACTAGTGATGACAGGTCTGGTCATAACAAGTGGATAGATTTAGTGATAGCTATGCTAACAAGTTTACCACATGATTTCAAATTGCAGTACATATATACATGAAACACTAAATGTGCTGAATAGTCATGGCATCAACAACAAATTTGTCAATTGAAGTCATCAAGGCAGATAGATTGATGACAAGACATGAACTGTAATAAGAGTCATTCATTAGACCAAAACAAAGCGGTGCATCTTCAAGGTCATCAAGATCAAGTCAACATGTTACTGAAGATACGAAATCTTAACAGAATATCAAAAAGAGTTTAAGAACATGATTTAGTTGACTTAGTAGACATAACAATGTTTATATGATTATTATCTTTTGAATTTTAGGGATAAATCACACATAATATCATTAATATAATGTTTAGTCTATTTAATCATGAAGTCTTAAAAGGATTTATTTATAGAAATATTGCAGAATCATCTTAAACAACTAAACCATGAGAGATAAGGTTCAATAGTCATCACAGATCAAATAATAACACAAAACAATATAACTACGAGGAAACATCATTATTCTTAGAAGAAATAGAATAACATAAATAACAAGAAACAATGAGAGCCACACACTAGCATGCTAGCAAGTGATTATCAATATACACGGCATAAACATAGAATCACATAACTAATTTAGGGAAAGCTAAGATAAGAGGTCAGTGTACACTGACCTTTTATGGAGCAGAAACCAAGTAAATGCTAACAGCCGTCTAAGATTACCAAACTTACAACGATCAACTTATTGTAGATCGAACTAGAGCAGAATGAAAGGAAGGAAAGAGGAATTAGATAGCTACTACTAGAAACTCAAACATAGAAAAAAGCCTTAAATTTAAGACTATTCTTTGTATTTTAGTGTATATCTGTGCGGTCCGCACATTTTCCACACTTAGCCATTTTTCTAAGCACAGTTCCTGTAAAACACACTCATTCCTGCAGCACACTACAAATCCAGTTAGCACAAAATAACACTTATCTACAAAAGAAGAAAAGAGAAAGAAAAAAAATATATGGGTTGCCTCCCAAAAAGCGTCTGATTTAATGTCGCGGCACGATGCAGATTACCATCACTTCAAATTAATAAATGCCACCACGTGGCCATCATCGGCTTGTCCCAAATAATGCTTCATCCGGTGACCATTGCCTCGGAATACCTCATCATTTTTGTTCTTCAAGTCCAATGCACCAAAAGGTGTCACATGCATAATTTCAAAGGGACCACTCCATTTGGATTTTAGCTTTCTGGGAAACATCTTCAATCGTGAGTTGAACAACAAAACAAGATCGCCCACCTTGAACTCCTTATTTCGGATGTATTTGCCATGAAGGTACTTCATTTTTTCTTTGTACAAGGACGAACTTGCATATGCATGGTACCGGAACTCATCCAATTCATTCAAATGTGCAACTCGCAAGTTAGCGACTGCGTCCCGATCAAGATTCGACTTCTTTAAAGCCCACATGGCTTTGTGCTCAAGTTCCACCGGAATATGACAAGCTTTTTCAAATACTAACCGGTATGGAGACATCCTGATAGGAGTTTTGAAAGCAGTCAGATAAGCCCATAGTACATCATCAAGCTTCTTTTACCAATCCGTCTGGTTAGCACTGTTTTGGACAAGGTACTCTTTATCTCCCGGTTAGAGACCTCCACTTGACCGCTAGCTTGAGGATCATACGGAGTCGTAACTTTATGAATGACACCATACTTGCTAATCAAAGTGTCAAAATCCTTGTTGCAAAAATGTGACCCCCCATCGCTTAAGATAGCCCGCAGAGTACCAAATCTTGTGGAAATATTCTTCTTCAAGAATGCCACCACACTCCTTGCTTCATTGTTGGGTAGAGCAACGGCCTCAACCCAATTAGACTCATAATCAACGGCGACCAAGATGTCGGTATTTCCACAAGAACTCACAAAAGGACCTATGAAGTCAATACCCCACACATCAAAGATAACGATCTCCGAAATGGTAGCGAGAGGCATTTCATTTTCTTCGAGATTCCACCGGCCCGTTGGCATTCATCACATCTTTTTACCATATCACTTTCATCTTTTTAGAGAGCGGGCCAATAGAAACCACAATATAGCAATTTAGCAGCCGTTCTTGCTCTACAATGTTGACCACCATAAGACGAAGAATGACAAGCCTCAAGAATAACATTTTGCTCTTCATCCGGTACACATCTTCTAATTACCCCATCCATGCAAATCCGGAAGAGGTAAGGCTCATCCCAATAATAATCTTGACAATCCCGTTGGAGCTTCTTCCTTTGATTTGAAGAGAACTCATTCAAGATGATTCCACACCCAAGGAAGTTTGCTAGATCGGCAAACCATGTCACCTCTTTTATTGAAATGGCCAAGAGTTGCTCATCGGGGAAGGAGTCATTGATCTCAAGGCCATTATGCAGCCTCCCCTCCTCCTCCAAACGAGACAAGTGGTCTGCCACTTGATTTTCACTTCCTTTCCGATGTTGAATGTTGTCACACCTCCTTTTTCCTGTGGGATAGGGAGTTTTTCCAATTAAAATGACATTATTCGAGATTGGATTATTTATTTAATTTTCAGAGTCGCCACTTGGAATAATTATTGTGGTATCTCAAGTCACCGGTTTATCTGAAAATCCCAAATTGAGGAAAGTGGTAAGGAATTTTGTTAACCCGAGAGAAGGTGTTAGGCATTCCCGGATTCCGTGGTTTTAGCACGGTCTCTTAACAATTAATACTTGGCCAAATTATTTGATTTACTACCTGTTTTAAAACCTATTGTGCATTTTATCTTTCTTACCTCTTTTAATAGAGTTTTAGTTGCTTTTAGGATTTATGGAGTTTGTTTGAATAAGTCGCGATGTCGTGCACTTAACTTTTTTGTACATATTGCAAATTAAGTCATGTGAGATGCACCCGCAATTTACAACATGTTTATTATTATTAACATCCAAAGTTGTGATCAATTCATGTGAAACGCGCACTTGAATTGGGATTTACGTATCATTGACTATGCCACGGGAACCGTACCCATAGTCATGATGATTTATTTAAACGCGCCTAAAGCAAACTAAGATATTTGAGAAATATATTTTTTGAGTACTCGGTAATTTGCTGTGAGGGGAGCTACAGTTTATGGACGTTCTTCATGGGATCGATCTTGAGATTCTTGGAAGATTTATTTGCTAATTAAACTAGGAAGATTATAATTCTAAAACATAGATTATATTTCAGTTATATTGGGGCAGGCTGTGCACAAGCATGCTTGGGTTGATCGGGAGGCCCTTAATGCATTGGCTAGCCCAGTTCGCGAAGCAGCCTGGGTATGGACTGGCCTGGGCTAATTGTGAAGCCCTCAGTATTTCGCCAGCCCATTTCTTGAAGCAGGCTGGGCATAGGCATGCCTGGGCTAAACATAAAGCCTGCTTTGTCTTGCTAGCCTATTTCGACGAATTAAAATCAGCAGCCCATGTTCAATCTCTTTATGGTCTATCTGAAGTGTTATTAGGCTCTAGATTGAAGCCCAAATCGCTCTCACCTCTGCATACCACATTTATGGTAAACTAACTGGGCCAGCTTACTATTTAGGACCCATATGGCTCAAAATCAGAATAAATACATGTAAATATCACTAGTTCCAGCAAAATGTTGTATGTTTTAACCACAATAACAAATAAATAATTCAAATCTGCTGGAATAGAAATTTAGTACATTATAGTGACTATCCCTATCAAATACATCTTCCAGAACATATGCTGTTCGTATTGCTGCATACTTAACTATAATAATAGAGAAAGAATTCAAATCATGCTGGAATTAGACTTAGTACATTTCAGTAGATATTCCTATTGAATACTCCATCAAAACTAAAAAAAAAACCTATATGAATACACCCACATCCATATTGCAGATGCCTTTTCACTGCTTGGAGATGAATGAAGTTAGTAGCCACACACTATAGCATTGCATGGAATCTTTCAATCTTCAAGTTTGATCAACCAGTGACCAAACCTGTGGACTGATTGACTTTAGCTTAGACAAACCCCTCAAAACATGACTGGTTAACTGGACAACTACCAAGCTAAAAATCCATATTAAAGGACAAGTAATCTTCGATATATTTTAAAGCTCTGAATTCAATCTTTCTAAAGTATTCTTTACTGAGAAAAGATGAATGAGAAGATTTTGGATTTCTGTGAATTCTCTCTTCTTTTTCTGCCTATGTCTATGAATTTTCGGATAGTTTCTTTTAAGGGTCAGTGTGTATTTTTCTGCTCTATCAGCGTACCTACATATTGAAGGCTGGATTTGAGAGAGTCCAATGGGGAAAAGGGGAATATTTTCAGCGCAAAATCTGGGTCTGACAAAAGAGAAGGAATATTTGAATAACCAACATTGCCAGCTGCCCTATAGGCAGATATACCTTTTCTTTTCGAACCCTTCTTCTTTTATTTTTTAATCTTAAAGCCCCCTAAAGTTTAATTATCTTTCGAATACAACCTCAAACTCACCTAAGTGTGCACTTAAGACCACGAGACTAACGGGCCTGCCTATCATGCGAGGCAGGTCTACATTTGACCTTGAGAAAAACAAAACAGAAAAATGCAAAGGAATTGAGAACATTCAGACAAGAAAAAAGTGATTTTTAACACTAAAATGCATTTAAATAACAAATACTTAGGCAAATCCTAACATGAAAACATAGAATTATCTATTTATTTAAAACCTAATATGCTGGTAAAAAAAATGAGAAGCAGGAGAAGAAGAAAGAAAGAGAAGAAGATGGATGAAACTTACCTAAGAAGAATACAGCAGGCTTTTCGGGTACATTCTTTAACTGACAGGTCCGAACTCTCTCTTGAAACGAGCCGAAAGCAACATCAATCGATTGTTCTCATGAGTTTCGAGTCGAATCGTTTCTCAACACGCGAGAATCAACAATTGCGGATTTTAGGGTTTTCAACTTCTTAGATTTAAAATCCACAAAGTTGTAGGGGTTTTTGGAGAGAGCGGTTTATGGATTAAGGATAAGGAGACGAAGGAGGCCATAGGGATAGGGATTTGGGGTGGATTGGAGATGGACCGCCACCATGAGGCGATTCTCGGCGGTGGCTTGTGAGATCGAGGGCGAGAGAGAGACGAAGGGTGTCTCTAGGGTTTGTTTGAGAGGGGGGGGGGTGGTCAAGACCGATTTAGGACAGTTTTATAGGAGAGTGAGTGATGAGTTTCGCATTGTTGGATCGAGGGGCGATCAGGGTTGTGATTGAGCGTGACCAAATCGGTGTCGTTTTGGTCAGTAATGGGGTGGACCGGGTATAGGGAATGGGTTAGACGGGTCACGACCAGAATTTGGGCTTTATACTATTTCGGCGATTTGGGCTCTTAAATGAACCAACACTTAGCCCAGTTTGCAAAACCAGCCTCTTTATTTTCCTTCTTTAATTTTTTTGCGAAAATGGCCACTCCGCTTCTAATTGCATTTGTTTTGCAACAAAGACCCAATTAGCACATAACTAATTAATTAAACTAATTTATTAAAGCTAATGCATATATTTGTGATTTTCACTTTACTATTAAGCAATTTGTATGTGATTAAATCCTAAAAAAGCAAGTAAAATTCAAAGTGTTTGAAGAATTGGATATTTTTATGGTATTTTCTATGATTTTGAAATACTAATATGCACAAAAATGCAACTAAATACGGACAAAATTTTTTTTAAAAAAATTCTACAAAATCTAAATAAATAAGAAAAAGTTATTTTTTGTAGATTTGTAGGAATATTTCGTATGCCAAAAATTACGTACTCACAACAGCCCCTCTTTGCTCGAGAACATGAACAGTTTTCGGGCAAAAATAAAGTGAGCACTTACGAGCAATTTTTTTCCGCTTGACACTCCTGTTGAAGCATTTGCAAAAAGTTTGTCCGAACCTTGCTTCAAACGTTGCCTACATATCCTTGGCTATAAAGGAATCAGGTCAGTGTAGTTTGGAAGTTTTAGTAGCTGGAACTACCGGAGAAGCTATGATTTCACTGTTGTTGTTGTTGTCGCTTGTTGAACTCTTTACACCAAAGTCAATAATGAAAAAGAAGCTAAACAAGCAGCCTATCAGCTACGAGTTACAAGGTTCCTATCTATACGTCTTTCGAAACTTGATCTTGAGTCCTGGTTGCTTTTTCATGCATACTCTGATCTGAACCTTGATGCTCGCTAGCTGTAGGTACTGGTTCGTTCTTCTACAGCTTCTTTTGATCAAAACGGGAAAAGTGATGCTCATGGCCTCTGTCATGTCTTGAACAGTCCACGTCTTTTATCTGCTTTTGCATTACGGATTCATCTCTTTTCTTTTTTCTTTCTTATTCTGGATTGAAATTTTTTTTTTCTAGTCATCTCGAACCCTGTACCTCAAGGTAAAACCTGCTTAGACACCAAAATAAACAAACGAGTGAAATTTTTCTGCCCTGGTTTTCTCTAGGAAAATTTCGTGATTTATTTGTGACAAGCTCTATGCTACTTCATTATTGAAAGCAATAAAGGTTAAGAATGGTGTACCCGGTGAAAATTTTATTCATTGGGAATGATGTACCCTGATTGTCAGAGTGGTGCCACAACTAGGGAGTGGAAACCCTATGATGGAAAAGAAAACTAGGGAGTGGAGACCCTATGACTTAATGAAATCAACTAGGGAGTGGAGACCCTATGTTGTCAAAGATACTAGGGAGTGTAGACCCTATGTCTAAATAACATTAACTAGGGAGTGGAGACCCTATGTCTAAATAACATTAACTAGGGAGTGGAGACCCTATGTTGGAAAAGAAGACTAGGGAATGGAGACCCTATGTCTGAAATATCATCAACTAGGGAGTGGAGACCCTATGTTGGAAAACGAAGACTAAGGATTGGAGACCCTATGTCTAAAATAAAATAAACTAGGGAGTGGAGGCCCTATGTTGGAAAAAGAAACTAGGGAGTGGAGACCCTATGTCTAAATTAAAATTAACTAGGGAGTGGAGACCCTATGTCTAAACTAAAATCAACTAAGGAATGGAGACCCTATATTGGAAAAGAGACTAGGGAGTAGAGACCATATGACTATACTAAGATCAACTGGGGAATGGAGACCCTATGCTGGAAAAGAGACTAGGGGATGGAGACCCTACGTCCAAAATATCATCAACTAGGGAGTGGAGGCCCTATGTTGGAAAATGCAGCTAGGGAGTGGAGACCCTATGTTGGAAAATGCAGCAAAGGATTTGGAGAAGACTTCCTTTTTGAGTTGTTGCCGTTGCAGAGCCGTTTCTAGCTCCCATGCAGTCTGTTTTAGTTGCACCTACCTCTTGTAAGGTTGCTTTTGGATGCACCTGTTTTTGTTTTTTCAAACAAAGAACAATTTATCAGTTTGAAACGGTGGTTGGTTTTGTGGCCTTGAGCGTTTTAATCACTTGATATTGACTGGATCATTGATGACGATTTCAAACTGCAATTAGTTGTTTCCTGAATATCAATTGCATTTTGGTCCTGGAGAACCTTTGTTTTTTCAAAATTTTCCACGTGAATTGGTCACGTGGGACCTAACATTTTCAACTTTATCTTGCCTTTGTGGGCATTCGATTCCTTTCTTCCATTTTTAACTTCAGAACTTTTTGGGAATCCTTGGGTTTTCAAACCTTGACAAGATGGTTAGTCACGCAGGACTAACCTTTTGACTTCACTTTCGCCCTTATAGGCACTTCAATTTGACTTCTCTGTTTCGAGAGTTTTGATTTCAACGCATCAGCCACCATGGACAGTCGGGATTAACTCAATGCCCTTGCTGAGGTTGGGTGCCTTTTATACACATTAGCTTGTATAGAACGAGAACCCTGTGAATCAGTCTTGCCATCCCTTCTTTTCATTAGTTTTGGAACAGAGTTAGGTCGAAAAGGATTTAAAGGAAAACAAACAACGGAATAGACAATGACTTTAGACAAGAAGCATCCCTTTTGGGGGAAAGGCAAGGAAAACTTATCTGGAGTACATGCGGACTTTCAATGCACATGACATACCTTTTGGACTAGATGGCTGATCTGTGTAAACTGTCCGACTCTCAGAAATTCACCACAACTCCTGCCTCGAAATCGCGAAACCTTGCCTAGGACTATGTGGATGCCAATGGCTGTGAAGATCCTCTTTTAGGTCAGTAGTTCCCTTGTGGGTTTTCACGAGCTGACCTCCCTCATTTCTCTTCTTACCATCGTCTTATAGTGCCCTTTGCGGGTTTTCACTAATAAGAATCTCTCATTTTCATTTTCTCTGCTTACCATCGCCTATGGTGCCCATGAGGTTTTTCACGAATAAGACTCTCTCATTTTATTTCTCTCGTTTTGGTTGTACCAGATTCAAGTGATTGTATCCTCCAATTCTTTGAACATTCTCGTTGATTGATCGGAAGGACTTGAAAAGGATTTGGGTAAAATAGATTTTGATTGAATTACAGCTTTGGAACCTTTCAAGCGAAACTGTCGCCGAACCATTGTAACATCTGCCAGTTTCAACTTATGGGGGAATGCGGATTTTTATTTTGGTGTGACTGAACCCTAGAGAGGGCTGCCTACATATCCTTTCATAATCAAGTCAAACGTAGTTCACAGTTCTTTGTTTTTTATTTTCTTTTATTTTCTTTTTCCTTCTTTTTTTTTGTTTTTTTTCTTTCTTTTTTCTTTCTTGTTTCTTCTCTTTTTTTTGTTATAACATCTTCAGGTTCCAAAGAGGGTAATCAAAGAAAAGGTAACCTGCTCAAAGAGTTTGCAAAGGGTTGATAATGTTTGGGTAGCGAGAATGATAGTCTACGTCATTCCAATCAGAGAATGTTAATGTTATAAAAAGGTGGTCAAACATAATACCTTTTGACTGCGTCTGCATTGACAGTTGTGTCGGGATCATTTCCCCCGATATCTCCCAAATACAGTGTTCCCTTTGGCAATATTTACCTTATAATATACGGAGCTTTCCAATTTGGAGCGAACTATCCTTTGGCTTCTTCCTGATGTGGGAGAATACATCTCAGATTGAGCTGGCCCACTTCAAATTTTCTAGGCTGCACTTTCTTATTATAAGCACAAGCCATCCTTTTTTGGTACAACTACCCATGGCAAATCGCGTCATTCGCTTTTCATCGATCATAGTCAGTTGTTCCAAATGGGTTTTGACTCATTCTTCATCCTCGATCTTAGCTTCTTCAATGATCCAAAGAGAGGGAATCTCAACTTCTGCAAGTATTACAGCTTCAGTGCCATAAACCAATAATTATGGTGTGGCTCCAATCGACGTGCGCATGGTTGTGCGATATCCCAATAGTGCAAAAGGCAACTTCTCATACCATTGTCTAAAACCCTGAATCATTTTCCTGAGCATCTTCTTGATATTCTTATTCACCCCTTCAACGGCTCCATTACATTTTGGCCGATAAGGGGTTGAGCTATGATGCATGATATTAAATTGTTCGCATACCTCCCTCATCAAGTGGCTGTTCAGATTTACAACATTGTCTGTAATAATAGTTTTAGGAATACCAAAACGACAAATAATGTTGGAATGCACGAAGTCCACCATTGCTTTCTTGCTGACAGCTTTGAGGGTAACTGCTTCGACGCACTTCGTGATATAATCAATGGCAACAAGGATGAATATGTGCCCATTTGAAGCTTTTGGCTCGATCGGCCCAATTAAATCCATGCCCCAAGCAACACACAGCCAAGGTGCTGACATAGGATGTAACTCTGAAGGCGGTGCATGAATCAAGTCGCCGTGTATCTGGCACTTATGGTATTTTCGGATGAAACTAAAACAATCTTTTTCCATGGTCATCCAGTAATAACCTTCCCGGAGAATTTTCTTTGCAAGGACATATCCTTTCATGAGAGGCCCACAAACTCCAGAATGCACTTCATTCATGATCTTTTCAGCTTCTCCGGAATCTACGCATCTTAAAAGATTCAAATCTGGGATTCTTTTGTATTGCACCTCGCCACTCAAAAAGAAACTACTTGCAAGTCTTCTGATAGTTCTCTTTTGATCTCCACTGGCTTGCTCGAGATATTCTTTTGTTTTAAAAAAAAAACTTTTGATATCATGGTACCATGGTTGAACATCCGACGCCATTTCAATTGTATTGCAATAACCATGGCTTTCTTGGACTTGAATTTCCAACGGGTCAATATGAAAATTACCTGGGTACGGCAGCATTAAGGCCAAAGTAGCTAGTGCATCTGCTAGCTCATTGTGGAATCGAGGAATATATCTGAACTCGACGGACTTGAACTATTTGCTAAGATCTTCCACATGTTACCTATATGTGATGAGTTTGATTTCTCGAGTTTCTCATTCGCCTTGGGCTTGCCGAATGATCAAAGCGGAATCTCCCATAGTTAATAATTCTTCTATATCCATATCAATTGCCATGTTCATGCCCATGATGCAAGCTTCATACTCGGCTATGTTATTTTTACAAAAGAACCAAAGTCAGGCTGTTGCCGGATAATGCTGCCCTGTAGGTGAAATCGGAATTGCTCCGATCCCAACACCTTTGGCATTTATAGCTCCATCAAAGAACATTTTCCAAGTATCGGTATCCTCGGGAATTACTTCAATTGAGTTCATTTCCTCGTCTAGAAAATATGTGTTTAGGGGTTGGTATTCATCATCTACCGTTTTCTCAGCTAGATGATCTGCCAAAGCTTGGGCTTTCATTGCCGTGCGGGTGAGATAGACAATGTAAAATTCTGTTAGCAGTATTTTCCATTTATCCAACCTTCCTATGGGCATCGACTTCTGGAATATATATTTAAGAGGATCCATCTTGATTATGAGATATGTGGTGTAAGCCATCAGATAATGTCTGAGCTTCTGGGCGACCCAAGTTAGGGCGCATCAAATTCTTTCTAAGAAAGTGTATTTGGGTTCATAACAGGTGAACTTCTTGCTCAGGTAATATATGGCTTGCTCTCTCTTACCAGTCACATCGTGTTGCCACAAGATACAGCCAAAAGAATTTTTCAGGTCTGTCAGGTATAAGAACAAAGGTCTTCCTGGCTTGGGCGGAACTAGAACTGGCGGGTTTGACAAGTATTCTTTCATTTTGTCAAAAGCTTCTTGACACTCATCTGTCCATTCGATCACCGCATCTTTCTTTAGCAGTTTGAATATGGGCTCACAAATGGTAGTAAGTTAAGCGATGAATCTGCTGATATAATTCAATCTCCCTAGCCGACTCATGACTTCTTTCTTGATCTTCGGGGGTGGCAAGTTTATCTTTGTCGGATCTAACTCAATGACTTTGCGACTGACTAGAAACCGCAGAAGATTTCCAGACGGAACCCCGAATGCACATTTAGCCGGGTTCAGTTTCAGATCATACCTGCGCAGACGCTCAAAGAATTTCCTCATATCTCGCACATAGCCTTCCTGTGTTTTAGATTTAGTGATCACATCATCCACATATACCTCAATTTCCTGGTGAATCATGTCATGGAAGATGGCTGTCATAGCCCTCATGTAGGTTGCGTCGGCATTTTCCAAACCAAATGGCATGACCCTGTAACAGTAAGTGCCCCACGGTGTGATAAAAGCCGTCTTTTCTGCATCTTCTTCATCCATCAGGATCTGGGTGATACTCGGCGTAACAATCCACGAAGGACTGTATCTCATGTTTAGCACAATTGTCGATGAGGATATGAATATTTGGCAATGGAAAGTTGTCCTTGGGACTCGCTTTGTTCAAATCTCGGTAATCAACGCACACTCAGGTTTTCCCATCCTTCTTCGGTATCGGAACCACATTAGCCAACCACGTGGCATATCGGACCACTCGGATCATACCAGCTTTCAGTTGCTTGGTGACTTCCTCCTTGATCTTATCACTGATATTCTTTTTGAACATTCTTTGATTTTGTTGGACGGCTGGATAACCGGGATATATAGGCAACTTATGTACCACCAAATCGACACTCAACCCGCGCATATCATCATAGGACCATGTGAACACGTCTTTGAACTCAAACAAAAGTTGAATCAATGCATCTCTACTCCTTTTCTTAGCATGAATACTTTATCATGGTTTCTCGGATCTCTTCTAGGCTACATATGTTGAATGGCTCGTCTCATTTAAGTTTGGATTAGGCTTATTCTCAAATTGTTCCAGTCCTCGATTATTTCCCTAAAATCCTTATCCTCATCATATTTTGGTTCTTGGTTCATTATTTCACAGTTAGACGGCATTTTAGGATCTGGGTATGAAGTCCGCAAGCATGTCATGTTATTTAAATACGTATTATTAGAACTGAAAAAGGAAAAGATAAGAAAAATAGCGAGATCAGGACAAAGAAATAGACGGACAAAATATTGATTCCATTTCATTGAATTGAAGATATGAGGGTTTACATCAAAACTAAATGACAACAAAGTAAAAACATTTGAGTTACACCCTGAAAAAACTCGTAATGCAGAAAAGATAGCAAGACTAGACTACCAGGACTCCCTTCTGACAAGGAATGGGGTAGCTTTCCAATTTTGGATTTTGGCATTCGGTCCTATATACTGCACTTCGGTGCTGCTCGTGCCTTCCCCGGGCTGGACCATGTGCGACTCTTATAGCATTTGCTTCAGAGATTCACAAATGTCATCGATTTCTTCGCCGTGAAGGCCTCTTCTTTTTCTTCCACATACTTTGGTTTGACAAAGGATTGGGCGAGGTGTGGAATAGGCTGGGACAGGACCACCCTTTTTCTTTGCGTTTATCGGCCCATTTTCTGTGGGCCTCGGTAGCTTGGAAACCCACACTGAAGAACTTTTCATTGGCAGTTGGAATAATGGGTTCAATGATACCCTGCAGAGACAACCCAAGCCCCTTTCCGGGCTTATACCATGCCTAATCATTTGAGTGGCCACCATGACCAAAGCATTAGATAAGCAAGGTTAAGGTAACGGAGATCCTTCTTCACACTGGTCGATTACCACAATTTTGAAAGCCTGGTATACAATATGTACGCTACCTTCCTTAGCTTCCGGACACGGGACTGAAGGGTCCCTGTAGATGGACTGCACGTCATCTCCGTGGACAACAATTTCTTGATCATCATACTCAAATTTAACCATTTGATGGAGAATAGAGGGAACATCTCCTGCAGCATGAATCCATGGTCTTCCCAGGAGGAAATTATATGAGGTTTCCATGTCCAAGACCTGGAAAGTTACCTCAAAATCCACAGGGCCAATGATCAGAATTAGATCAATTTCCCCTATAGTGTCTCTTTTGACCCCATCAAAAGCCCAGAAGCAGAATTGTTTGCTCGAATTCTTTCCATTCCGATCTTCATTAGCGTTG
Organism: Nicotiana obtusifolia; assembly: GCA_002018475.1. NCBI lineage: Eukaryota > Viridiplantae > Streptophyta > Magnoliopsida > Solanales > Solanaceae > Nicotiana > Nicotiana obtusifolia. The sequence goes on along the minus strand of MCJB01052752.1, from coordinate 59,663 downwards.
AGAGAGGAAAGATGTCAACTCCAAATCCACCGTCTTACATTACTCTCTTTACATAATAGCCCTCACATTTGACTTTCAAGTGGAGGGCCTTGTTATGGGCGGCTCTCTCTGGGGGCAAATCATCACGGCTGAAGGAAATTCTGTTGACCTCGAAGAATCTTTGTACCATTCTCTCCAGTTGTTCAACCGAAGTATCAACCTGGAAATATGCTTCATTGAGTGTTTTCAAGAGCACCTTCCTTTGTTCATCCGAACTTAGCAAAAAAGATAAGAGCTAAATCTGGGAAGGAGCCCCTTCCGGAGTTGGTCAACTTCCGCTTCCTCATTGCTGACAGGCATCTTGGACGGCAGCCTTTTATCCTTGTTCAATTTGTACCATTTTAGCTCTTTTAGTTATGGTATTCCCCAGACTTATTCATTTTATTCACCTCTTTGGTGACCTCTATCCCCTTGTAAGTAACTATGGTTCTGTTGTAGTTTCAGGGGACTGCGATAGGGTCCTTCATGGGGCTTTATAGTGCGCGGCTGATAACCACAGGCTCAGTCAGCCTTGATGAAATTACGGGACCACGGGCCACATATGTCCTTTTTGATTCGTACAATCTTGGCATACTCAGCGCCCTTCTCCTCCTCGATCTTCCTGGGAGTATTCAAGATGAGCGGTTCTCTCTTTGGGGCCTTAGGAACATAGAGGACCTTGTTTTTAGCAGGTGCCGCCTCAGCCTTTGTTTCAATAACTTGAGGAACCAGAATGACTTTCTCCCCAGTTTTGGCCTGCTTTGCTGTTACTTTGGGCCTTGTCCCTGAATCGAGCGATGGCAATGATAACTTTTAACGTGGGATTGAACTCCTCATCGTTGCAAATCATTCCAATGACCGGGCCTATTATTATGTGCTGGTAATAGATTGTTTGTCACATTAAGGATCTCGTTGTTGCTTTGATGGTCTTCTGCTCCCGAATGTAAGCACACCTTGTACCGGCCCGGTATGATGGGGATTCGGGGTTTTGCTGATTGGGGGGTACCGGTTGCAATAGACCCATTTGGATCAACTTCTGGAGCAAGTTGGAGTAAGATTCATCAATTGGGGTAAAATTGGTTCTCCTGGGACGTTCACGAGGACGTTGATTATGTTGGTGTATGTTTTATGGCAGAAGGGAATTATATGGAGCTTGGTAGGGATAGTTATTTCTAGATGTGGAGCTCGGGCTTGATTATGCTGCTGCCGGGGACAGGCATAAGGTCGGGCATTCCTCACTGCATAGTGGGGCGGTGCTATGGCGTAGGCAGCATCTTGGTATGGATAATAATGATGTGAGGTTCTGGGAGGCATATAAGAGCGGTCAAATGTTTGACGAGGCCCTCGTGATCCTGAAGTCATCATAGCTCCCTCCTCCCTCTTTTTTACGACTGGCAAGACTCCTTAAGCTGTTCTAGATGGCTTGGGAGGTGGCTTTCAAAGTAGCTTGACTCAATATTCTGCCAGTTTTCAAATTATTTTCCACCATTTCTCCGATTTTGATCGCTTCAGCAAACGGTTTGCCCACAGCGGACATCATGTTTTGAAAAGAATCGGCCTTTTGGGCTTGCAAGAAAATTGTGACCATTTCTGTGTCATCTATGGGTGGTTTTACTCTGGCAGCCTACTCGTGCCATCTGATAGCATATTCACGGAAACTCTCCGTGGTTTTCTTCTTCAAATTAGACAAGGAATATCTATCCGGAGCAATGTTCACATTATACTGGAACTGGCGAACAATATCTCGGGACCCACACATGCCAATGGGTAATTTCTTTATCCATTTACCACTCTGAAGCAATTCTTGTCAAGCTTTCTCCAAAATATGCCATTAATAACTCTTCCTTTCCACCAACCCCTCGCAGTTGATTGCAGTATCTTTTTAAATGAGCAATGGGGTCTCCGCGCCCGTCATACTTCTCAAACTTTGGTAACTTGAATCCCGTTTGTAAGTGGACATGGGGAAACATACACAGGCCGGAGTATGAGACACATTTTTGGCCGCTCAGGCCCTGCATGTTTTTCAGGCTTTGTTCCAGGCTTTTCATCTTCCGAGCTATTTCCTCCTGTTCAGGTTTCCTTATACCCCTTTCTAGTTCAATCGGGGATTCATATTGAGGTGGTTGGGCGTATGAGTCTGGAGTAACATGAGTTACGTCCAACTGAAATTGCGGCCCTGAAAAGTGAATGCCGAAGGCTCAAAGCATGGCCTAGGCATGGTTGGTGTTGCCATGGTAAAGACCGGTGGTGCAGAAACCACCATTGATGGTGCTCTGAAGAATGGCACCTGGGGGCGAACCACAGAAGGCATATCGGAAAAAGATGGCGTAGAGGGTTGCCCAAATGGGACAAATGGATTTGCCATGGGACGTTAGTGGTTCCGACTGTCCTTGGGACCAGTTGGGGGAAACCGGGGATAGTGCTTTGCGGTTCTCTACCGTTGGACCAAGCATCCTACATTTCTAACATACGGAGCCATAACATCTTATTTTCTTTGGCAGTTGCAATTTCTGGTTGTGAAATAGCTGGCTCAGGGCTAACCTTGGTGTTAATGATGTGAAGATTGCCTTTCGAAGCCATTGGGACCTTTCCTTTTGATCTTGTAAAGTAGGGGTGAGAAGCCAGATTTTGGACTAAACCAACCACCTTATAAGACTTACTAAACTAAAGGCATACAACACCCTTGTCAGTTTAAAACATTTCACAGATAGGAAACCACACATTGGGAACTCAATGTACCTGGAAAGTTAAACATTTCTAAAATGTTTTTGCCTTGACTGCGTGTTTCATCTCGGCTTTCACTATCTCTTTGACTCTATAGCTCTTTTCTTTTATGCACTCACTTCATATCTTGATTTTCTCTCCTCTCTTTTCGTCATGGTCTTTCTCTCTTTTCTTTTAGTTTTTATTTTTAAATAGGGCTATGATCGCATCCGATAGGGAATGCCTACGTATCATGATACCGCATGAATCAAATTTTTACGTAGTTCAGGAGAATAAATGCAAAATGAAAAGAAAAGAAATTTTGGGTTGTCTCAAAATTCTATTAATAAAATCTTTTTTGTTTTCTATTACAAGGACTCGAAGGTACTAATAACTATAAGAGGAAAAGTGGTGCAGACTTAAAACTAAATAACAAGCAAACTTGGTAAAGATGAAAGAGCAAACAGACTCAAGAAAAATAAAATACAGGCTAGAAATAAAACTGAAAATTCAAGAATACATCAGAGCTTCAACTGCTGCTTCAGGGGCCATATGATATCAGCCGGTCTCGACGAGGGCCTGCGTGTAATCTCTTCCTGGAGGAACTCCAGATCAGCCATTACCTGGCGAGCGGTGGACAGCACTGAGGCAAAAAACATAGACTTGGTCATGCCCTCACATTCGTGGCATTTCATGGCAGCGTAATCAGCTGTTTCCTTGATTCTCATTCTAATGACACCCTTTTCTTGGAGCAGGCATCCAATTTGCTGTGCACTTCCAGTACCTGCGTGGCTGTGTTGTTTTGGTCTTGCAACTTCTACACGCTTTCTTCTAATTGGCAAATCAGTGCATAACAACATTCTCTTTCCTTTTTGAAATCCTTTGTCTATCGAACCATTTTATTTTCGAGGGCAACTAGTTTTTACCTCAAAGTCGTGATTCCTCTATCATATGTTTGTTTTAATTGGCAACGCTGAGTTTGCTTGTTCTTCCGTAACTTTTGCCAACTTTGCTCGAGCTTTTGCCAAGTCTTCCTCAGCCTTGGTCAAATTTGCTGCGTAGTCGTGCACTTTCCGCCTCAGATTGTTTATGATTTTCTCATCCCTCTCGTTTCTCATTGGTGTTTCGGCGGCTATTTTCGTTTTCCAGATCTGAGCTCGGAGGGCTTCGTTTTCCTGGACCAATCTTTTCTTTTCTCCCTCGTCCGCAGCAGCTTGCAATCCACTATCAAATTCAATGGTTCTTATTTGATCCTCTAATTTTCTCATGGTAGCCCGGTATTCTTTCTCTTTGGCCAGCCAAGCCCACTGCTCTTACGCCGCATCAACAAATTCTTGGATATGTAGCCTTTTAGCCGCCCATTCAGATTCGTCATTTGTCGTAACTCTCTTTCCATACCAAGCGACATAACCCGGTAAAACCTCGCCCTTGGACAAATCGTGTACTCTGGTGTCTGCCCCCAAGTACTGGCATTTGCTCCAAATTTGACGAACCACATCTTTTGGAAATTGGGCATCGGAGCGGATTTCAACCACATAAGGACTAAGATCTTCATTCCTAGGGACCGTTTGGCATCTTCCAAGTTGTCTCAAAACCCGATACAGAGCATAGGACAGGATACTTGGAGGCCCATCAGAAGGAAGTATGGACGAGTGGTGGGCATGTAAATAATTTTGTCAACAGGGAGCCAGCCCAATGTCCTCTCTATCTCATCCGCAGTTATACAATGAAGGCAGGCGATCCAATCTTTGACCCCTTCTGGCATTTCAAACCCTGTCACTCATGTACCAAATTCTTCAATGCAATTTTTTCCAGTACAACCATAATTCATGTATCTGGGACGGTGAAAAAGGTGCTCGATCATCCACATTTGCAGCAACAGATTGGATCCTTTGAAAAAACTGACTTCGGCCTTACAAGAGGTGAGAGCTCGGAATATATCTGACACAATTATGGGTGCGAGGGTACTTTTAGCCTAGGTAGTCAAAACATGGACAATTCCAGCTATACGCAAATCAATATGCCCATCTTCTCTTGGAAACACTAGAAGGCCTAAAAATGCCACCATGAAAGCAAAGCATCTATGCGTCTCCCATTTTGCCCGGTTTCCTTTACTGAAGAGTCCATTTTATGGGTCCTCAAATCCTCTTAAGTGGAGTAATGTTCCTCGGAGACACCAGGTACTTGTGTCTTAATCCTTCTGTACTCCCGGCATAACTCACCATTTCTTCCAAAGTAGGTGTATGCTCGAAATCTGAGAAGTGTAGAACATTGTGAGCTGGGTTCAAGAATGATATCAATGCCTCTATTAAATCACTTTTAGGTTGAACCTTTAATAGTCCAGTGAGTTCCCCCAGGTATTGATTAACCTTGTCTCGTCCCTGTTTTCCCAAATCCTCCCAACACATGTGGAGTGCTAGCAGAATATGGTCCGTAACCTTTACAAGTTAGTTCTGAACAATGCTCATTCTGCACATTTTAAAAAAGCAAGGTGACCAGGTTAAAACGTGTGAATTTTATTTAAAATCTTTTTTCTTCTTTTCACGTTATATTTTATTTTTAAAATATGACCTTTCAGCACTTCAGAAGGAATTTTAGGGTTGTGCTTGCTAAGTGGTCAAAACTTGAAAAAAGGACTATAGGTGGCTATTCTTGCAAAAACGGCCTTCCGGCGTCCCGTTGGGAAGTTTTAGCTATTTAGACAAAGACAGCATCACCCAACTTTATTTACCGCAAAACGACAACATTTATATTTTTTGATATATATTTTTGCAAAAACGGGGCTGAACCAGATGAAGGTTGCCTATCCCACATCTAGTGAGAATCAAACTCGCGTAGTTCGGTAAGGAAAGGTAAAAAAATGACTTTTCTTTTCTTTTTTTTTCAAAATTTCAGTAGAGTTTTGGGATATTTCAAACGTCTGGATTTTTCAAAACTAGGTGAATTCCCTCTTGTCTACCTCACTCTTGGTTTTCTTGATTATTATTTATTTTTATTTTTTTTCCTCTAAGAGCCGGTCAACATGCGAGCCAAAAAAAATAAATGACAAGTAGCACGTAAAATGCATCATGATGGTCTTTTAATTTTGGGTACACCTGTCCTAGACGGACCCAACCCCTGTGTTGAGTCCCCAAAGTTAAATGCACGTGATGCAAACAAACTAGGGATCCGGATGAGGCTATGTTATTATAGGTTTGAATCCTTGGGTGAATTGTTCTAGACCTGGATTACCCGAGTGGACAACTCGAGCCGGGGGGCAACGTACCAGGAACCAAAAGGCCATCCTACTTTGTAACTGATCCGATCCTTGTTCTAAGTTATGAATACGACACTCTAAGAGAAAAGAAGCCACGCCAGCTTGCGCTTCCTAGAAGATTTATAAGACTTAGAGAGAAGAGGGGATTTCGTAACAGTTTATATATACAATTCACAGAATATCAAATCAGTAACAAGCGACATTTAGCTCATTAGACTCAAAACACATAAAAATCAGATAACAAACAAAATCCATGTAACAGTTATTCTAAGTTCGAATTCTGAACTCCGAACTAGAGATTGTAGGTTCTGTATCCCCAGCAGAGTAGACAGGGTATGGACTGGCTTGGGCTAAATGTGAATCCCTCAGCATTTTGCCAACGCATTTCTTGAAGCAGGTTGGGCATAGGAAGGCCTGGGCTAAACCCGAAGCCTTCAGTGTCTTGTTGGCAAATTTCGACCAATTGAAATCGACAGCCCATGTTAAATCTCTTTATGGGCCATCTAAAGTGTTCCTGGGCTCTAGATTGAAGCTCAAATTGCTCTCATTTCTGGATACCACATTTATGGTAAACTAACTGGGCCACCTTAGCTCAAAATCAGAAAAAAATGTAAATATCACAAGTTCCAGCAAAATGCTGTATGTTTTAACTACAATAACAGAAAAATAATTCAAATCTGCTGGAATGGAAATTTAGTACATTATAGTGACTATCCCTATCAAATACATCTTCCAGAACATATGTTGTTCATATTGATGCATACTTAACTACAATAATAGACAAAGAATTCAAATCATGCTGAAATTAGACTTAGTACATTTCAGTAGCTATTCCTATTGAATACCCCATCAAAACTAAAAAAACACCTATATGAATACACCCACGTCCATATTGGAGATGCCTTTTCACTGCTTAGAGATGAATGAAGTTAGCAGCCACACACTATAGCATTGCATGGAGTCTTTCATTCTTCAAGTTTGATCAACTAGTGACCAAACCTGTGGACTGATTGACTTTAGCTTAGACAAACCCCTCAAAACATGACTGCATAACTGGACAACTACCAAGCTAAAACTCCATATTAAAAGACAAGCAATCTTCTCTCAATATAGCATTTAAACATAACCAAGAAAGGACTGACCAAGAAATAAATCAGTGAATAGCTCAATCACAACATTCAACTCAGCTAAGCAAACAGATAAATAGAAAACCGATACCAAGCAAAGTTATAGTCGAATAATCATAGCACAAACAATTCAAGTTTTTATTGATAAGTGCAATAGAGTGCTACAAGTAAGTTCGTACATACCTAAAGGCAGAGAAACGGTAACCAGAAGATAAAATAAAGGGCATAAAGCAGGGGATGAAGCTCAACAGTGATGAAGTGACACAAACAACCCAGAAATCAATAGCAACTTAGCACAACAGAACTGAGTAAAGGCAGAAATCAACCTCCAAACTAAGACAAGATTAAAAGCAAGCAACGAGAAAAATCTTTCGATATATTTTAAAGCTCTGAATTCAATCATTCTAAAGTATTATTTACTGAGAAAAGATGAATGAGAAGATTTTGGATTTCAGTGAATTCTCTCTTCTTTTTCTGCCTATGTCTATCAATTTTCCGGATAGTTTCTTTTAGGGGTCAGTGTGTGTATTTCTGCTCTATCAGTGTACCTATATATTGAAGGCTGGATTTGGGAGAGTCCAATGGGGAAAAGGGGAATATTTTCAGCGCAAAATACGGGTCTGACAGAAGAGAAGGAATATTTTCATAACCAACACTGTGAGCTGCCCTATTGGTAGTTACACCTTTTCTTTTCGAACCCTTCTTCTCTTATTTTTACTCTTAAAGCCCCCTAAAGTTTAATTATCTTTCTGAAACAACCCCCGACCCACCTAAGTGTGCACTTACCGCCTCGAGACTAACGAGCCTGCCTATCATCCGAGGTAGGTCTCCATTTGACCCTGAGTAAAAGAAAACAAAATAATGCAGAGGAATTGAGAACTTTCGGACATGAAAATAGTGATTTTTAACACTAAAATGCATCTAATTTAACAAATACTTGGGCAAATCCTAACATGCAAACATAGAATTAGCTATTTTATTAAAACCTATGATGCTGGTAAAAAAAACAAGTGAAGCAGGAGAAGAAGAAAGAAAGAGAAGAAGATGGATGAACCTTACCTAAGAAGAACAAAACAGGATTTTCGGGTACATTCTTTAACCGGCGGGTCCGAACTCTCTCTCCAAACGAGCCGAATGTAACATCTCAATTAATGTGAGTCTCGAGTCGAATCGTTTCTGAAAATTTGAGAATCAACAATGGCGGATTTTAGGGTTTTCAACTTCTTATATATAAAATCCGCGAAGTTGTAGGGTTTTTTGGAGAAAACGGTTTATGGATTAAAGATAAGGAGACGAAGGAGGCTATGGGTTAGGGATTTGGGGTGGATTGGAGGTGAGCCACCGCTATGAGGCGATTCACGGCAGCGGCTTGTGAGATCGAGGGCGAGAAAGAGACGAAGGGCATCTCTAGGGCTTATTCGGGAAGGGGGGGAGGGGGTAGGGGGGTCGAGATCGATTTTGGACATTTTTATAGGAGAGTGAGTAATGAGTTCCACATCGTTAGATCGAGGGGCGATCAACAATCGCGATAGAGCGTGACCAAAACGGTGTCGTTTTGGTCATTGATGGGGCGGACCGGATATAGGGAATGGGTTGGACGGGTCACGACCAGAATTTGGATCTTAAACTATTTCGGCTATTTAGGCTCTTAAATGAATCAGCACTTAGCCCATTTTGCAAAACCAGCCTCTCCATTTCCCTTCTTTTAATTTTTACGGAAATGGCCACTCCGCTTCTAGTTGCATTTATTTTGCAACAAAGACCCAATTAGTACTTAACTAATTAATTAAACTAATTTATTAAAGCTAATGTACATTTTTGTGATTTTTATTTATCAATTAAGCAATTTGTATGTGATTAAATCCTAAAAAATGCAAGTAAATTTCAAAGTGCTATGCAATGAAGAATTGGACATTTTTTATGCTATTTTTTATGATTTTGAAATACTAAATATGCACAAAATTGCAACTAAATTCGGACAACAAAATTTCTAAAATTCTACAAAATCAAAATCAATAAGAAAGTTATTTTTTGTAGATTTGTAGGAATATTTCGTAGGGCAAAAAATTACGTGCTCACAAATGCCAATATCACACTCTTGCAACAATAGCATCCATCTCATAAACCTAGCTTTTGAACCTTTCTTGCTCATAAGATACTGAAGTGTCGGATTGTCCATATGAACAATAACCTTTGCACCCATCAAGTACGGGTGAAATTTCTCAATAGCAAACACAAAGGCAAGGAGCTCTTTCTTTGTAACGGTGTAATTGACTTGGGCATCATTCGTCGTCTTAATAGCATAGTAGACCGGATGAAAAATCTTATTGATACATTTCCCCGAACTGCTCCAACCGCTACATCACTAGCATCGCACATGAGCTCAAAAGGAATACTCCAATTAGGAGCGGGGATAATGGGAGTAGTAGTCAACTTGAACTTTAGCAATTCAAAGGCTCTCATGCAATCATCATTGAAGTGAAATTTAGCATCTTTCTCTAAAAGCTTGCACAAGGTTTCACCACTTTGGAAAATCCTTTATGAAGCGCCGGTAGAACCCCGCGTGACCCAAGAAACTTCTCACGACTTTCACTAATGTTGGAGGTGGAAGTTTAGGAATGACCTCTATCTTTGCTTTGTCGACCTCAATGCCCTTCTTTGAAATTTTGTGGCCAAGGACAATGCCCTCCTCGACGATGAAATTGTATTTCTCCAAATTCAACACCAAGTTCGTTTCTTCACACCTTGCTAATACTTTATCCAAATTTGCCAAGCATTCATCAAAGGAATCCCCGACTACCAAAAAGTCACCATGAAGACTTCAAGGTATTCCTCTACCATATCCGTAAAGATCGCCATTATACACCGTTGAAAAGTTGTCAGTGCATTGCATAAGCCAAATGGCATCCATTTGAAAGTGAAAGTGCCATAGGGACAAGTGAAGTTCATTTTCTCTTGATCTTCCAGGGCAATAAGGATTTGGTTGTAATCCAAATATCTATCTAGAAAGCAATAGAAAGCACGGCCGGCCAACCTATCAAGCATTTGGTCAAGAAAGGGGAGTGGGAAATGGTCTTTCCTTGTGACTTTGTTTAGCTTCCGATAGCCCATACACACTCTTCACCCGGTCACCGTTCTTGTTGGAATTAACTCGTTCTTATCATTGATGACCATAGTTATGCCCCCTTCTTCGGAACACATTGCACCAGAGAAGTCCACAAACTATCAAAAATGGGGTAGACAATCCCTGCATCTAACCACTTGATGATCTCCTTTTTTACCACGTCTTGCATGGCTTCATTGAGTCTCCTTTGATGTTCAATGGAGGGTTTGGCATCTTCCTCCAAGTTAATCCTGTGCATGCAAAATGCGGGGCTTATTCCCCGAATATTTGCCAAAGTCCACCCAATAGCTTTCTTCCTCTTGTGGAGCACTGCCAATGTAGAGTCAACCTGCATGTTAGTCAAACAAGAGGAAAGAATAACTGGTAAAGTAGAACAAGGGCCAAGAAATTCATACCTGAGATGTGGAGGCAATAGCTTCAACTCCAAGATCGGAGGCTCTTCAATTGAAAGCTTTATAGGAGGAGTTTTCCTATTCTCAAGATCCAAGGAAAGTTTTTGGGGTGCATAGTCGTACGACCCCATTCCTTGCAACAAATTAATGCATTCTATGAAGCCATCCATCTCGTCATCATCAAAATTGAGCAAGATGGCCTAGAACATATCACCCACATTAATCGTGGCACTTGTAGCATCAATAATCACATCGGTCACAAAGTCCACGAATGAACACACTTCAGTGCTATTCGATTGTTCATAGATTTGCACACATGGAACACTGCCTTTTCATCACCCATAGGGAAACTAAGTTCTCCGGCTTCCACATCAACAAGAGCCTTCCCCGTAGCAAGGAAGCGTCTTCCAAGAATAATCGGCACCTCATAGTCCACTTCACAATCAAGAATAACAAAGTACGCTGGGAGAATGAACTTATCGACACGAACCAATACATCTTCAATCACCCCCAACGGTCTCTTCATTGTACCATCAACCATTTGTAATCACATAGATGTGTGTCTTGGTTGCCCAATTCCCAAGGTCTTATAAAACGAATAGTGCATCAAATTGGCACTCGCCCCAAGATCATAAAGAGCTTTGCAAACACCGCACTTCCAATGATGCAAGGGATTGTGAAACCACCGGGATCTTCCAACTTAGGAGTCATCGAATGCACAATTGCACTCACTCGGTGAGTGATTTTGATAGTTTCAAAATTCATTGTCCATTTCTTTATCACCAAGTCCTTCATAAACTTTGCATATCTGGGCATTTGCTCCAAGGCTTCAACTAATGGCACATTTATCGAGAGACTCTTCATCATATCAGTGAACTTTTTAAATTGATTCTCGACATTTTTCTTGGCGAGCCTTTGAGGATGTGGAGGAGGTGTCTTAGGCAATGGTGCCTTAGCCTTTTGCACTACCGATTCCGGTATGTCAATCACATGCTCCTTAGACGGGGTCACTTCCTCTTGAGTCTCATCCACCGTGTCATCAATATCAATCCGCACTTCATCATTAGCTTGCACTACATTGGTTGGGATCTCCTCTTCTTCTACCATTTGCTCATCATCCACAAGTTGCCTTTGACTTGAGGTGGGTGCATTCCCACCTCTTCCACTTCTTGTAGTAACGGCCATGGCATGACCCATATTGTTCCCACCCTTCCGGTTCACCACCGTGTCACTTGGTAGTGCCCCCTTAGGATGAGAATTTAGTGCTTGAGAGATTTGACCCATTTGCACCTCTAGATTGCGGATTGATGTGTTGTGTGAAGCAAGTTGGGCATCTTAATCAGCATTCTTGTCCATCATTTGTTTGAACATGTTCTTGATACGGCCCATTTCATTGTTGGACGACGTAGGAGCATGGGAAGGATAAGGTGGTGGGTTGCTCGGTTGTTGAAACATCTAGGGCCTTTGAAAACCCGACCCCCAATTTCCTTGATTGTTGTTCCACCCCCCTTGGTTGTTGCCTCCCCAATTGCCTTGGTTATTATTGTTATGCCAATTCCCTTGGTTGTTGCTTCCACTCCAATGGCCTTGATTGTTGTTATTCCAATTGCCTTGATTGTTTCCACCACTCGAATTACCTTGATTTTGAGAATTTCACTTGCCTTGATTGTTTAAAGGTCTCCATTATTGTTGACTAGGGCCTTGGAAGTTGTTTCTTTGCCCTTGAAAATTGTTCACACATTGGACCTCTTCTTCCTGGTCACTGTATGAATTACCTTGATCAAATCCACAATCATCTTGCACAAAATTGTCCACTATTTTTTTGCACTTGTGGACTTCTTGTTCTTCGCTTGTTCACCATCATATTGACTCCCTCCATAGCATTGACTTGCCTCTGGTTTTGCACTTGTTGTGTTGAGCCTTTGCCAATTTGTTCATGGTGGTCGGCAACTTGGCTATGGCTTGTCCATGGTCATTTAACTCTTTATGAAGAAGAATCACATTGGAGTCACCTTGTGGAACATTGGCTCTAGATTGCCATGAAGTATCTGCCATCTCATCCAAAATATCACATGCCTCCACATAAAGCGTAGCCATGAAGTTCCCACCGGCAAGTTGATTCACTACATATTGATTGGTTGTATTGATCCCCCGATAGAAAGTTTGTTGAATCATATTCTCCGTCATATCATTGTTGGGGCACTCTTTTACCATTTTTCTATATCTTTCCCATATCTCGTGTAGTGGATCATTGGGCTCTTGCTTGAATGCTAGAATTTCATCCTGAAGAATAGCCATGTGCCCGAGAGAGAAGTACGTAGAGATAAATTTCTCGACTAGTTCATCCCAAGTATGAATGGAATGATTTGGCAAGCATTCCAACCAATCTAAAGCTTTCCCCCCGTATAGAGAAGGGAAAAATCCTTAGCCTCAAAGCATCCTCGAAGATATTTGTTTGTTTGCTCCCCCAACACGTATCGACGAACCCCTTCAAGTGTTAATATGCATTTTGACCTGGTGCACTAGTGAAGAACCCTCGTTGCTCGAACAAAGTGAGCGTCACGTTGGTTATTTTAAAGTTGCCCGCCCGAATACGGGGAGGGACTATAGCGCTTGCACCCTTCATTCGGCAACACCCAGTGTGGAGCCGCTCGTAGTGGAGGTGGGAGTGGAACGAGAACATTGCCTTAAGGCGCTCAGCCTCGTCTGTTAGCTTGAGGTTCAGAGGGACCTCATCCATTTGATCATCCTCCATGTCTAAATCCCCCAAAGCCATGTTTCCGAGCTCGTTATTTGCCATGATTGCACCTACAATACTCACACGTTAGTAACAAGGAAGGAAAATAAGATATCCCAAAAACACACCTAAATATATAGCTAATATCATATTTAGCTCCCCGGCAACGGCGCGAAAAATTGATCTCGTCCAATTTCACTCCTCTATTCGAGGTTATGAAAACTGTCGATGCAATAGTAATACCCAACAAGAGTCGGGGTCAAATTTCGCAGGGAGCTATATGTATGGGAGTTAGTAGTATCTATCTTAGCGTGTGAGTTTGTATATCTTAATTTTCACTTCCACAAAAAATGGTTCTTTTAAAGTTTAATCTAAACTACAATTGCAGTTTAAGAAATAAAACTAGAAGATTGTTTTTGTGATTTTTCAAATGTTAAAAAAAGCCTAAGGGTATGACCTTCGCCTAGGTGTTTTCCTAACTGATTGTAAACTTTAAAGCTTGTTTTATTGGTCGGGGTGTACTATAGCTATCAACACTCGGTTACCCACTCAATATCTCTCGGTCAGAGAGTGATTTTGCCCAATTTGGCTTTCTCAAGTCCAAAAGGGTATTGAATAAAATGGTTGATAAAAAGCTCAAGTCGGGTTTTACTATCTCTAGGTTCAACCTTTTAATTGGCTTTATCAATCTCTCAATTGACCCAATTTCTTGCTAGCCAAGTTTTTCTAGACTAAGTTTCTCTTTCTCAAGTAGAGACCAAGTCAAATAGGCATGAACTAATATTTGCAACCATTAATTCTTCAAATAAAAGCAAGAACAAGGCTAAATAATAAACACCCAACCATAAACAAGCAATAAATCAAACACCCATTAAGTTTACACACTAGGGTTGGGAAAATCTAGATACTCATACTTAAAATTGAAGAAATAGGAGAATAAATTATAATTAAACTCATATTGCTAATTAAATTGATAAACTCTATGTTCAAAAAGCTCAAAATAGCAAAAACTACTAAAAATGGTAAAAGGAACCATCTACTGTAGCAGCTGATGTCAAAAGTCGCCCTAAAAATGTCAAAATTTTCTATTTATACAGGGCTAAAAATTTTGGACAAAAATGCCCTTTAAGAGATTCTGCGGCCGCATAATTCTAAATCGCGGCCACAATGCATTCCTTCTGCGGTCCGTAAAATTGTAACTGCGGCCGCACCTTGCTCTTCTGCGGTCCGAAAAATTGTAACTGCAGCAGCACAACTCTTCTTTTGCGGCCGCACAATAATTGTGTAGTCTGCACTTTTGATAGACTTGAAATGCAGGTTCTCTGAACTTTTCTCTGACCAAGCTTCTGCGACCGCACAATTCATGTGCAGACCGCACTTTGCACCAATCTCTGATGGATGTTTCTTCACAACCTGCGGCCGCAGATGATATTCTTTGGTCTGCACTTCTGAGCTTTTGTGCCCTTTTTTTTGTCCTTGAGTTCATATCGGGGGCTCATCTTTCAGTATTCCTGCAATGAAGTATATTTCATCAGTTTTCGGCAACACAATTAAACGTTTTTGGACTAAAACAAAAGCTAAAGGGCGTTAATAAGTAGTCAAAATCCCTACTTATCAGTCTTGTGGATATAATGATTAGGGTTGGAGGGGTTTGGTTGTTTCAATTTGAGTCGTTGATTCTTTTGATCAACGTCTCTGATTTTTCGGGGAATAGAAATTAAATAAAGGATTTGTTATGAAAAAATGACGGCCATTGGATCTTTGTAAGCCAATAGTTGAGATGAGGTCTGAAAAGAATTTAAACGAAAAAGGAAACATGGAGATCAATTATGGACCATTGATGAGTTGGATCAACGGTCCAAATTTTTTTGTGCTTCGTTTATGAGTGTAAAAGGGGTGATGTGGCATTTGTTAATTGGCTCAGATGGGTGGCATGGATTGCCAACTTGGATGAAGGGGTGGGTCTGGACCGGGTCAAAGGTGTATTGGAATTGTGTGTTGGCTTAAATTAGCTGAAATAGGTTTAACTTACAACCACATTGCATTTAGTTGAATAATTGCGATTACAACCTTTTTGAGTTTTTAACCCCTTTTTAAATTAACTTAATTAATCTTAATTTAATCCTAATTTAATATAATCAAATATATTAATTTACTATAATTAATTAATTATTAAATAAATTAATATAGTTCTTCGTTTATTAAATTGTGTGAAAACCAGTTTTTGGCTAGTTAAAGTAACAAAGACAAAGTAATTATAATTTTTAGACTAAATTATTAAATTTATTGCAAAACTTGTTTATTAAGATGTGAAAGTCATTTTAGTTAATTAAAATAGTCGGGGTAGTACAATTTATAAATATTTAATACTAAATTACTATTAATTGCGATTTATTATTATGCATATATTATTTATATTTTTAAAAAAATAGGTGTTATTGGTTTGAAATATATTTCAATACATTTATTGCTAATTAATATGGGTAATTAATTTAATCTAAAAGAAATGGTCAAAATTGATCATCAACACTAATAATATCTACCTCAAGGAGAACTCACGTGCTACACGGAGAACTCACTTCTAATAATATCAATATCTCGGGTCTGCATAGACAACTCACGTGCTATCATAACTCAACCACACAGCGTATTCACGTGCCAGTAATTACAACTGCACGGCGTATTCACGTGCCAATAATTACAACTGCGCAGCATATCACGTGTCAATTATCACAGCTGCACGAATTCACGTGCTACCAGTCCAATCCATAACACACAGAAGGCAGATATACAAGATTACATTTACTTGATCAATGAATATCGAATTTCATACTACGGGAACATGTGACATGCTAAGGTGTATGCATGTGCAAAGTGTGGTATCATAGCTCAAATAAGGCAATTACATCACGAAAGTAATTATCAAGTTCAATCAAGAGATCAACCTCTATGTAACCCCAAACATGGTTCAAATAACTAACAAAAGGGGTACAAATATAAGAAACATATCAGCATGAAGCTTAGCAATCAATTCAAGGTATATCATAGCCTAAGCACTACGACGAGCAAGAATAATACCCCGGTGCACGCACATGGGCTCAATCCCACACATGTGTGCAACCCATGGCACGTACCTATCATAAATAACTCACGCAACTAGTGTCTCAATCAAGTTTAGGTAAGATACTTACCTCAAACAAGCCAAATCAATACTCTGGAAATGCCATCTCACATGAATCGACCTCCATACGGCTTTAATCTAGCCAAAAGCAACTCTAAAACGTCAAATAATGCTATAGGAATCAAACCAAAATGATAAAGATCGAATCTTTAATCAAATACTCAAAGTCAACCAAAAAGTCTGCCCGGGCCCGCACCTCGCAACCTGACAAACTCACAAATTCCGACAACCCATTCGAATACAAGTCCAACCATACTATTTTCACCCAAATCTGACTCTAAATCGATGTTCAAAACTCAACTATTCTATATAAATGAGTTTTACTAAAACTCCCCAATTTCTCTTTTAGATTCATTAATCAAATGCCAAAATCAAAAATGGAAACGTGTATAATAATGAAAAATCGAGTAAAAAACACTTACGTCAATCCAAGTGGTAAAAATTCCTTCTAAAATCGCTCAAATCCGACCTCCCAATCTCAAATTATGATAAAATGGATAAAACCCTCGAAATATATATCAATCTACCAGTGAATCCGCATTTGAAGTCAAACAGTCACATATGTGACACCGCTTCTCGGTACAACTCTCGCATCTGCGAGTATCCTTCAACATGCCACCCATCGCATCTGCGACAAACGAGCCGCATTTGCGGCTCCGCAGGTGTGGTTCCTCAAGCGCATAAGCGCAAATCCTCAGTCGGGACAAGCTCCGAAGGTGCGCACCTCCATCAGCAGATGCCACTTTGCATCTGTGATCAATCGTCCGCAGATGCGACACACTAGAACCAGCAACCCATGCAAACTCCGAAATGATTTGAACGCAATCTAAAACACACCCAAGCCCCTCGGGACCCCATCCGAAAATATCAATAAGTCCTAAAATATAATACGAACCTACTCGAGGCCTCAAATCACACATAATAACATCAAAACCACGAATCGCATTTCAATTCAAGCTTAGTTAACTATTTCAAAATTTGAAATTATAAACTTACGTCGAACACGTCTAAACAACTTAAAATCACCTCAAATTTTGCGTGCAAGTTTTAAATGTCATAACAAACCCATTCCAACTCCCTAGACCACCATTCGAACCTGATAACATCGAACCCAATTCTTAGTCAAACCGATGAACATTCTAAACCTTCAAATTGCCAACCTTCGCCAAACAAAACCTTCTAGAAATATCCAAATACAAATTCGGACGTACGCCCAAGTCCAAAATCACCATTCTAACCTAACGGAATCATCAAAACTCTGATCTGAGGTCAAATACACAAAAATCAAGCTTGATCAGTTCTTATAACTTAAAGCTTCTAAAATTGAGAATCATTCTTGCAAATCAATCCTGAACCGCTCGAAAACCAAAATCCAAATATGCACGCAAGTCAGAATACATCATATGAAGTTACTCAAAGTCTCATACCATCGAATGGAATGCTAAAGCTCAAAATAATCGGGCGGATCGTTACAGCAGGCAAGACCTTGTGTACCGCACAACCATCGCACAAGCCCTGCCTCGCACTTTAGGCGTGCGATGCACTTGGTATAGCATAGGGGTAAATTTTAACTTAGTATAAATGGTTTGTTAAATAGTACTTTCTCTGTTCTAATTTATGTGGCACACTTCTTCTTTAATCTGTCCAAAAAAGAGTATTGTCTTTCTATAGTTAAAAATAATTTAACTTGAATGTTTTAATTTCACTCTTAATGAAATGATATGCACAATTATCTAAAGCTTAATTCAGACCATAATCTTTCATTCTTTTTTAAACCTTTGCCAAATCAAATGGTGTCATATAAATTGGGACGAAGGAAGCATGAATATTTCATATGGGTACTCTTCTCCTAAAAAATTCAAAGCACTTATTTTAGGGAGAATGCTACACTTTTTGATTTCTACTTAATAGCTAAAAAAAACTGTTTTTGCTACCCGTCAAAAGCACTTATTTCCTTACCAAAAAATTGACCAAACTCCTTCATTCTCTAGAATGAAATTTGGTGACAAGTCAATTTCTTTAAACCCGTACACTTTTTATTTGACAATCTTATATCTTCCCTACCTTGATATTGTTTTCATATCGAGAAGGTGTCAGTTGAAAGGTAGAAGTCCACATTTTGGATTAGGAAGGTGCCTCAACATGTTTCACGAACTATTTGTAATATCTCTCAGTACTTAAAATGGTTGGAATTATTAAATCTTAATCTAGAAACGTGGTAAAATGGCTTTCATATAATTTAAGACTTGTTCTGGATGGCCTACAGATCTTAGCCCACGATCTTTTGCTGGAAACTTTGCCAAAATTGTCCATGAAACTAATCATTTGATCAAAATCAAATAGAAGAAGACCACTTGAACTATATGTGCAGGAGATGGATGCCTTCTCTATGTGTATCACGAATTAGAGGTAACTGCATTTCAAAGAAAACAATATTTTTTCTAGTAAAGTGATCTAAATGATATTATAACACATCAAAAACTACACAAATTTTAAGGTTTAAAAATATTTGTACAATCATGTCTCTTAAAAGGTCATTATAAGTAAGTTTTTTGTACAAATGTGATCTTATAAATTATAAGTATGATAAGTAATATATTGTAATCAATTATAACATAACCCTTATATCATCAGTGTGTATAAGTTAAATTTATTCTATAAATACGTACCATTAATGGCTTTAGATGACAAATCTAATCAAGTCAAATTCTCTTAAAAATGTCAATGAAAGAAAATGGATCCACTGATCTTCTCCAAGCTCAAACTCAAACCTGGAACCATATGTTCAACTTCATAAGCTCTTCAGCAGCAAAATGTGCAGTTCAGCTAGGCATCCCAGATGTCCTCTACAAACATGGTCAGCCCATGTCTCTTTCCGACCTCACTGCTGAACTTTCCCTCATCGACCAGTCCAAGGTTTCCTTCTTGCCAATTTTAGTGCGGTTTTTAGTTCATTCTGGTTTCCTAAACCAACATGAAAAAGAACATTACTCTCTTACCCCAGCTAGTCAACTTCTTGTGAAAGATAACCCCTTGAGTATGAGGTCATACTTTCTGATCATTCATGATCCAGTTCTTTTAAAAGCATGGTCTTGTTTAAGTGATTGGTTCCAAGATGGTTCCTCCACTGCTTTTCATACTGCTCATGAGATATCTTTATGGGATTACTATGTGCAAGAACCAAGAGTAGGTGATAGTTTCAATGAGGCAATGGCTAGTGACTCGAGATTGATTTCCAATGTTCTTATTACGGAGTGTAAACATGTTTTTGAGGGATTGACGTCGTTGGTGGATGTTGGAGGTGGCACTGGCACTGTGGCAATCGCCATAGCCAAAGCTTTTCCTGCCATAAAATGCACAGTACTTGATCTCCCTCGCGTAGTAGGAAACTTCAAGGGAAGTGGGAATGTGGAGTTTGTCGGAGGAAGTATGTTTGAGAAGATTCCTAATGCTAATGCAATCTTACTCAAGGTACAAGTGTAGCAACTTTTGTTACTGTGTGTTTTTAAGCATCACTCTTTAAAATTATATGCATTGCAAAACCATCAGATCATCTAAAGGATATCTATAGGTAAATCAATCATATCATCAATTTATGTGAAATTTAGCGAAACTCATTTTCAAGAGATGTACTTTGATCAATCTCTTGGTAAATTTCCTCGTCCTTAGTTACAGGTAGTATAGAACACAACATCATTTCCACGACAATATTGATATGTTAATGTTTCCTGTACTGTTCCTTGTAAAATGTCCTTATTCTATGCTGCCCTGCACAAATTATTGACAACTCATGGTCAACTAATTAATTTCCAATTGAATGCACTTATACTTTTCTTTTTGGGCGTTTATTTCTTCTCATTACAAAAGCCTAACATGCAGCTAAATGATTTTCAGGAATTATCTTTATTACTTCTTTAAGTTATATCCTATTAGAGCTTCATCATATTCTGTGATAATTTACAATTACAATTTCTGATTTTTAAAATCTTATCTACCCGAAAATATTCATGGGTGAGCAGTGGATTCTGCATAACTGGAGTGACGAAGACTGTGTGAAGATATTGAAGAAATGCAAAGAGTCTATTCCGAGTAAGGAAGAAGGAGGGAAGGTGATAATCATAGACATAGTGCTCGAAAATCCGAATGTGAGAGATGAGTTTGTTCGAGCACAGCATTATATGGACTTGTTAATGATGATTTGCTATGCTGCCAAACAGAGAACTAAAATGGAATGGGAGGGGCTCTTCACTGATGCTGGTTTCAATGAATACAAAATAACTCCCACTTTAGGAACAAGGTCTCTTATTGAAATATACCCTTGAAGAAGTCTTGGCTTGAAAAGTGCATATGTTTATGAATTTTATTGAATCAACTTATTTGGCTTGTCTTTTTTTTTTTTTTTGCTCTATTAATGAATAAACTTGCGAGCTTATGGAGTCTATTATATATGTGTTTATTGTATACGGTCGAAGTTAGAGTGGTCGAAATTGTGCTCGACTCTATATGGTCAATATCGAGTTCAGATCTTGCACGACATATCAGGTTTAGAATGCGTAGGATTGAAGATCGAACTTGAGTTTCATCAAAGCGAAACACGAGGCCAAAATGTCTAACCTCGAAGAACATCGAGCCCATGGTCCGAAATCGATCCGGACTCCGAAAATGCCCGAGCGAAGATCACCAAACCTAAATGACAGAAAGCTAGAATATCCATAATGAGATGAACATCGCGGTGGGAATCTTGGCACAAATCAATAGAACCGCTTAATTAGCAAATCAGGAGATTTTTTACCTTGTATGGAGTTGCACCAAATATACGACCCCCCAACTATATAAAGGGAGGGTTTAATTATTTGTAGGGACACTTTTCCAATCATCAGTAAAAGAAACAGTGACATATTGTTCTTGAATCATTTATTCATTGACATGTTCCAATTTCTACTATACTCAATCCCTGGCCAAGAAGGATCAACCAACGATCAAAAGAGTTTAACTATGGTGGTTTGCGTTTTTTACATTTATCATTTAATTTGAACTTTTATTATATTATACGTCATTTGTATCAAATTGGACCACGTATCCTTAAAACCACGCATAAATTCAATTGTTATCCGAGCTTTAGGGTAAATAGTTTGGCGCCCACCCTGAGGCTAAGGATAATAGTGGATACTTGATATAACTTTCCGTCACACACATTGTTTCACACTTGCTCTTTGAAGTGTCTTTGATTCTAGGTTATAATACAGAAATGTTAAACTCTCAATCGACACCTCTGTACGTTGATAACGAGTTCGATCATCAAGGCGAAAATAATAACAGAGCTTCCGGTGACAGTATTCTAGTCGATGCTAATTCACATGTGACGGTCGATGTATATCAGCTTACTGACCCCTCAAATAGAGGGGATCCCGACTAGTGACACAAAATCCCCAAAACGTCGAAAGGGACGGAATCAGCCTCCGGATGATCTTCGAAATGTTGCAAGCCCAACAGGCAGCGATAGCTCAGTTACAAAATCGAAGCCAAATCTCGAACAGGGTAGAGCCTGGCCCCTCCCGGGAAATTACTAGCAAGGATGGATCGGCCGTAAGAAGGTTGAATGAGTGCGAATCGGGGGCAAACCCTGGAATTATGAAGATGCTCGAAGAACTGACTAAACGAATAGAATCTGGGGAGAAGAAAATCGAGGCAAATGACAAGAAGGTGGAAACCTACAACTCCAGGGTGGATCAAATCCCAGGGATACCCCCCAGTATTAAAAGGCCTAGATTCCAAAAAGTTCGTGCAAAAACCTTTTCCACCGAGCGCGGCTCCAAAACCGATACCCAAACAATTCCGTATGCCAGAAATCCCCAAATACAACAGAACGACCGACGCGAACGAGCATGTAACCGCATATACATACGCTATCAAAGGGAACGACTTGGAGGATGACGAGATCGAATCCGTTCTGTTGAAACAATTTGGGGAAACCCTGTCAAAAGGAGCCATGACATGGTACCACAACTTACCCCCTAATTCTATTGACTCGTTTGCAACGCTTGTATATTCTTTTGTGAAGGCACACGCAGGCGCCCGTTTCAAAGTCAGGTAGAAGGATAACGAGATGTTCAGAGAGTTCGTGTCCGGTTTCCAAATGGAACTGATAGATCTGCCACCGGTCACAGACGATTGGGCTGTTCAAGCTTTCCCTCAAGGGCTCAATGTTCGAAGCTTAGCGGCTTCGCAACAACTAAAACAGAACTTAATAGAGTACCCTAAGAACTTAATAGAGTACCCTGCCATCACATGGGCTGACATACATAACCGGTGCCAGTCAAAAATCAGAATCGAAGACAATCAGCTCGGAGCCCCTTCAGGATCCATTTACCCCGTTAGAGCTTATGACAAAATTCGAAGGGAAATTTATCGCGAACTAAGATTGAATAGAGAACGACATCACCCATATCACGGGGACAGAAAAATTGGCGTATTTAGGCAAAACTCTCCAAGACATGAAAGGAGAAATGACCGAGGTTAGAACAGCCGGGGACTCATGACCAAAAGCAATTTCGAAAGGCCCATCGGGCATAAAGAAGCACCTCGGTTATCGGAGTATAATTTTAATGTTGATGCTACCGCTATTGTATCAGCTATCGGTCGCATCAAAGATACTAAATGGCCTCGACCACTGCAATCCGATCTAACCCAAAGGGATCCTAATTAGATATGCAAATATCATGGCACTCACGGTCATAAAATGGAAGACTGTTGGCAACTGAGAGAAGAAGTAGCTCGGCTACTCGGTAACGGACAACTTCGAGAATTCTTGAGCGACCGAGCAAAAAATCACTTCTGAAATAGGAACACTAATAAATAAACAGGCCAGGAAGAACCTCAACATACAATCAACATGATTATTGGTGGATTCGATACCCCTCAAGGGCCGATGTTGAAACGTACCAAAATATCCATTATTAGGGAAAGCGCACTCGGGATTACACGCCATAGGGGAATTTATCTTTTAACGACGAGGATGCAGAAGGAATTGTACAACCCCACAATGATGCACCGGTAATATCTGTACTTATACATAAAGTTGGAGTAAAACGTGTGTTAATCGATCCAGGTAGCTTGGCCAATATAATCCGATCGTGGGTCGTGGAGCAACTCGGCTTGTTAGACCAGATCGTTCCTACAGTCCGAGTACTTAACGGGTTTCAATATGGCATGTGAGACCACCAAGGGTGAGATAACGTTGCCAATAAATACTGCTGGAACCATTCGAGAAACAAAGTTCTGTTTGATTGGAGGGGACATGAGATACAATGCTCTGTTCGGGAGGCCATGGATCCATGACATGAGGGTGGTACCTTCGACATTACACCATGTGTTGAAATTTCTGATGCCCGATGGAGTTAAACAGTTTACGGGGAGCAACCAGCTGCGAAAGAAATGTTCGCGGTGGAAGAAATGACACCAACACCAATGGTTCCAAACCAAGAGGTCGAGAGCAAGACAAAATAGCAATCAGACATACCATCTTTGGCAAATGTGGATAAACAAGTATATGTCAAGGATGATTATTATGGAATTCCCAAATCTTTCATCACCCTCGATAATTCTGATGCCAGCAAATTGACTGTCGAGGAACTAGAACAAGTCACACTGCGAGAAGACTTGCCCGAACGAAAGGTATACCTGGACTCGGGGTTGAGCTCTGAGCATAGGACAAAACTTTTTCGATTCCTTACAACTAACGAAGACTGCTTCCCTTGGTCCCACCTTGATATAACAGGTATACCGTCGGAGATAACCATTCACAAGCCGAGCCTGGATCCGAAGTTCCATCCATTCAAAAAAAAAAAAGAGGCCACGGTCCGAAATTAAACATGCGTTCATCAAGGATGAGGTAACTAAACTTCTAAAGATAGGGTCTATTCGGGATGTTAAATACCCGGATTGGTTGGCAGCGTGGTGGTAGTCCCTAAAAAAGGGAATAAATTAAGAACGGGTGTAGAATATAAAGACTTGAATAAAGCATGTCCAAAGACTCTTTTCCTTTACCCAACATCGATCGCATGATCGATGCTACTGCCGGCCATGAGACCCTTAGTTTTCTCGACAGCATACTCCGGCTACAACCAAATACGGATGGACCCAGGTGATTAGGAAAAAACTTCCTTCATCACTAAATATGGCACATACTGTTACAATGTAATGCCATTTGGGTTAAAAAATACTTGAGCTACATACCAACTCTTAGTAAATCGAATGTTCGGGAAACAACTAGGAAAGTCAGTGGAGATTTATATTAACGACATGTTAGTTAAATCCCCGCGAGCAGAGAACTATCTAAACCATTTGCAGGAAACATTCAGTGTATTGAAGCAGCACAACATGAAGTTGAACCCGGAGTGCACGTTCGGTGTGGGTTCGGGTAAATTCCTCGGATTCATGGTCACGAATCGAGGAATCCAGATCAACCTTGAAAAGATCAAGGCTATCGAGGATATCACGGTCGTAGATAATGTGAAAGTCGTGAAAAAGTTGACTGGACGGATAGCCGCTCTAGGGCGATTCATTTCGAGGTCGTCCGATAAAAACTACCGGTTCTTCGCTCTATTGCAAAAGAAGAACAACTTTTCATGGACTCCGGAATACCAGCAGAGTTTGGAAGAACTCAAAAGGTATTTATCGAGCCCGCCGTTGCTTCATACACCAAAGGCGGACGAACAACTGTACCTTTACCTGGCAGTCTCGGAGATAGTAAGCGGAATCCTAGTTCGAGAAGAACAAGGTACACAATTTCCGATTTATTATGTCAGTAGAACCTTAGGCGATGCCGAGACTAGGTATCCTCACTTGGAAAAACTGGCTTTCGCTTTGTTAAGCGCTTCTAGGAAACTAAGACCATATTTTCAATGTCATCCCTTATGCGTCGTAACAACTTACCCAATAAGAAATGTGATGCATAAGCGTGAGCTCTTAGGTCGATTGGCCAAATGGGCCATAGAAATAAGTGGGTACGACATTGAATATCGACCTTGAACCACCAATAAATCTTATGTGTTGGTAGACTTTGTGGCCGATTTCACACCAACCCTAATACCCGAGGTCGAAAGAGAGATGTTGTTTGCTGACTCAGGCACTCCTTCGGGAATACTAAGCCTTTTCACAGACGGTGCCTCAAAGGGATCCGGACTTGGCATCGTATTGAAGCCACCAACTAGTAACATAATTCGACAATCTATTAAGACTGTGAAACTAACTAACAATGAGGAAGAATATGAAGCCATGATTACAGGCCTAGAACTAGCCAAGAGCTTGAGAGCAAAAGTGATCGAAGCCAAGTGCGACTCTTTTTCTTGTGGTAAATCAAGTCAATGGAACGTTTGAGGTCAGGGAAGAGCGAACGCAGAGATACTTAAACAAACTGCAAGTAACGTTGCATCAGTTGAAGAAATGGACCTTACAACATATACCTCGGGATCAAAACAGCGAGGCCGACGCCCTCACCAGCTTGGGGTCATCGATCGAGGACAACGAGTTCGACTCGGGAAAGGTCGTACAGCTTATTAGGTCAGTAGTGGAAGAAGGCCATGCTGAGATCAATTCTACAGCCTAACTTGGGATTGGAGGAACAAATACGTAGAATATCTCAGTTCCGGTAAACTGCCCTTGGATCCAAAAGAGTCGAGAGCGCTGCGTACGAAGGCTGCCCGGTTTAGCTTGTCCAAAGACGGAACCTTGTTCAGAAGAACATTTGACGGCCCACTCGCAATATGTCTGGGACCAGGTAACACTGAGTACATTTTAAGGGAAATCCACGAAGGTACTTGCGAAAACCATTCAGGCGTCGAGTCGCAAATTCAGAAAAATAATCAGAGCCGGTTATTATTGGGTCGACATGGAAAATTAAGCAAAGGATTTCATTCAAAAATGTGACAAATTCTAAAGGCACGCCCAGATGATCCTTCAACCCGGGGAGAGGCTCCACTCAATCCTATCACCATGGCCGTTCATGAAATGGGGGATGGACATCGTTGGCCCTCTTCCGTACACGCCAGGTAAAGCTCAATTTATACTAATTATGAATGACTATTTTTCTAAATGGGTGGAAGCGCAGGCGTATGAGAAGTTTAGGGAAAAAGAAGTCATCGATTTCATTTGGGATCATATCATATGCCGATTTGGAATGACAGCTGAGATCGTATGCGACAACAGGAAACAATTCATCGGTGGCATAGTGACAAAATTCCTCGAACATCACAAGATCAAAAGGATCCTATCAACACCCTACCATCCCAGTGGGAATGGACAAGCTGAATCTACCAACAAAACCATACTTCATAATCTCAAAGAGAGATTAACCGATGCCAAAGGGAGATGAAAGGAAATATTACCCGAAGTCCTATGGGCATATCGTACGACCGAGAAATCCAGCACCGGAGCCACCCCGTTCTGTCTGGTTTATGGCGCCGAAGCTTTGATACCGGTCGAGGTAGGGGAACCAAGTGTCAAGTTCCGGTATGCAATAGAGGAATCGAACTACGAAGCCAGGAATACGAACTTGGAATTGTTGGATGAGAGACGTGAAGCCGCCCTTGTTCGACTAGCTGCTCAAAAGCAAAGGATCGAGAGGTATTATAATAGAAGGACCAACCTTCGATACTTCAACGTCGGGGACCTACTACTAAGAAAGGTTACACCAACCACACGGAGTCCGAATGAAGGGAAGATGGGACCAAACTGGGAAGGACCTTATTGTATCATTAAAATCACCGGAAGAGGATCCTACAAGCTCGGAACAGTGGATGGTAAACAACTACCAAACAACTAGAATATAAGTCACTTAAAGCGGTATTACTGCTAAGGTACGACCCTGTTCTTTATTTTTATTTGCATTGCGGACTAACATTTGCAGGTATCAAACGAGGGGCCATACGAGATATTAGGTCTGAAAGCATGCGTTGCACTCTTTCTCCATTGAACCGGTCTTGTCCCAAAATGAGTTTTACAACAAGGTTTTTAATGAGGCAACTAATAAATCATGCTAAATTAGATTCGAAGGCTGATAGCAAATCGGTGACGACAGTATTTGAGGCCTATCTTCAATCGACCCTGAATACTGGGGGGCCACTTTAGCTTGGAAAGATATTTTAGGATTAAAGGGTCGAAGATCAATAAGATTCAATGTAAGGGCCAAACGGTCAAATGAACCGTGCCCAAATATATTGATCGAACCCTAACGCAAATTGTACACATACATTATTATTATGAACAAGAATAAAGAGAAGTCTCTTGTATACAAACGTCCTGCTTCCGATCAAACGAGCCCCAGGGCCACTTCAACATTAGTTCGAATAACCACTCTCTCACTCGGTGACTTTCCTCCGAAAAATAAATTTATTCGAGGGGATATAAGACCTATTAGGCAACCCTCAAACTTTAAAGGCTAAGGCCGTTTCGAGTTAACAGAACTCGAGGGGATATAAGACCTATTAGGCATCCTCCGAACTTTAAAGGTTAAGGCCGTTTCGAGTTGACTAAATCTAAGGGCACATCGCTTATTTCGCAATGCCCGAATCAAAAGGCTAAGGCCACTCCGAGTTAATAGTATTCGAGGGCTAAGGTATTTCGGAAGTTGTAAAAAGAAAGCTTTACATATATAGATATATATATATATATATATATATATATATCAAAAATCCCTTTTACAGAAATCGAGTAATCTCGATACACAATATTAAATACGGGAAAAGATAAAACTTGATCAGGAGCGACTTGGTCTCAACTGGATCCCACATCGACATCAGGTTTTCCGAGGTCTTCTCATTCTTCAGATCCGACTGAATCCTCGGAATCATCTTCCTCCCGAAAGGCTAATTTTCTGGCCTCGGCTTCGGCTATCTTGGCATCTTTGATCTCCGCCGATAAATCAAAGCCTCGAGCGTGAATTTATTCAAGGGCAAGTCTGCGAGATTGCCACCTCATATGGTCAACTGTATTCCTCAGATTGATCTTGAGCAGCTTCAGCATCGGCCTTATATTGAGCCACCAGTTCATCAGCTTTGGCTTTGACCACAGAAACTTCCGACTTGGCTATTTTCAGCTCTTTAACCGTATTATCTCGATCTGAGATAACCGTACTGATCCGAGATTGAAGCTCGTCGGTACTCCTGGTATGAGCTTCGACTTTCTCCTTTGCCTCTCTAAGCTGAGCCTCTGCTGAAGCTAAATGTGCCTAAGATATCTCTTTTTCGAGGCCAGCTGATCCATCTTGCTCCTCCACTCGTTGGCCTCAGCTCTAACCACGCTCATTTCAGTTCGAAGATGATCAATCTGATTGAGTTTTTCTCTACTTGCTTGACCAAGCCTGCATTACCCTTCTGGGTAAGCTCCAGTTCGGCACGGAGATTCATTATCTCCCCTTCGACCCGTTCATAGCATTTTGACTCTGCTCGGAATCGGAGAAAATCTTCATGGTGAAGTACCGAGGCTTGCAAGCATGAAGGAAAATGTTATGATTACTTGAAATTTTAAAGTACATAACAAAGGACATCGAATAAAGCTTATCGGAAGTTACCCGATTCAGCGCCTGCTGAGCTTCAATGAACAAGCAGGGTGCATCCGCGTCGTTCATTTTTGCCTGATCCTCCTCGCTCACCAAGGACCGAAGATAAATGGCCACCCCGACGGGGACGAAAAGAACTCAGGCATCCTCGGGAATGGGAAAGATATGGAGCATTTTCGATCAGTGTAAGCTCTTAGCACGGGAATCTGATCGACCAATTTTTGACTGAAGGAAATCCCGCTTGTATCGGTGGATGAGATCCTCCTCGGTACCTCTAAATTACTGAGCCCAAGAACATCTTCCGTGCACGTCGAATCCACACCATCGAAAAAACCACGAAAAGGGTCTTTCGATCTATGACCTCCATCCGGGGAACGTTCTTTTTCTATTTGGGCCTCGTTGAATATTGATTCCGAGAAATAGGGCGAATCAACCATCTCAACGGAAACCCAATGCTCCCAACGGTGCTCTCCTCGTATCTGGGAAAGCCCTAGTTCTTGTCTCCATCTCGGGTTCCCCAACTCGATGAAGATCCGCTTTACTAACCCCTAGTTCGGAGACCCCTCGCCCTTCACACTGTGGCGGCACACTAGCCACTGGGTCAATATCCTCTTCTTCCTCCTCAAAGTCATCCCTCGATCAACGTAGCGAGTCCGAAGATAATGCTCGATCACTGGCACTCCCCTTGGGCTTACGAGCCAATCTTTTCCTTGGTCTCTTTTTTTCAAGGTCTGGGAACTTGGGGCCTCTTTTCTTTCTTCTTTTTATCCTGCTTCGAAACAGGGGGCTCTTTGGGAATATCATCGCCCACGAGTGGAGGTCTCATCTCAACATCCTTCAATAAACTTGCAAAAGAAAGGCAAAACAAGTTAGAAATCGATAACATAAAGAATTAAGCTCGAATGAAACTTATCTCACCATGAAGTTGGGCCTCCCGCAGGTCTTTCAAAAGCTCGCGCCATGCGTGCTCCGAATATGATTTTTGGGATACGATCCCCTCGACCCTTTCTTTGAGATGAGGAAGTG
Source organism: Nicotiana obtusifolia (assembly GCA_002018475.1). Classification (NCBI taxonomy): domain Eukaryota; kingdom Viridiplantae; phylum Streptophyta; class Magnoliopsida; order Solanales; family Solanaceae; genus Nicotiana; species Nicotiana obtusifolia. Next base: position 29,543 of record MCJB01052752.1, on the reverse strand, counting down.
CATATGGCATCCGAGAAATAACTGCGCCATAGAAAATTGATAAGAGGAAGGGCGAAAGGGAGAACGGTAAACAAATTGGTAAGTAGGGTTACACTTCCATTTCATATTCCATTTCTCAGGGAATGGCATATCCTCGGCCGGGATTAGATCCGATATTTCACTCGAACAAATCGACCCAACCAACCTCGATCCCGAACCTCATCAATACTTGAGAACGGGGATTTGCTTGCTCGACGAGCAAGTTTTATCAACCCCCCTATACAAATGCATGAGATGATCGACGGTGAAAGGATACCCATCGATCTTGTCTACAAAAAAACGGAGAAGGATAACTATCCTCCAGAAAGAAGGATGAATTTGGCCTAGGGTCATTTCGTACCTTTTACAAAAGGCAATAATGACCGGGTCCAAAGGGCCCAACATGAAAGGATAAGTGTAAACACTTAAAAAAACCCTCCACATAGGTAGTAATTGCTTCTTCAAGTTCAGGAACCACCACACACTTGTCGACCCAATTACAGTCTTCCTTGACTTTATCGAGAACTTTGTATGATGATTGAACAGATGTATCTCGTGACCGGTTCGCATCGGCACGGTATTGAGGAAGCTTTATCAACCTTGAAATCGGCTACAGTTGAGAACCCGGTTGGTACAAACGCCTTAATAGGGGGCTCCGGTATAGGTTCCTCGATGACGACAAGCGAAACGTTCTTAGCAGGCTGAGAAGAAGAGGGAGTTTGTCTTTGAGGAACAGATTTCGAAGTCTTCGCTATTATTTTTTAACAGACTAAGAAATGTAATGATGCTAATACGAAGGAAATATAACCTGAAGACAGCTTGTGAAATATTTTCACAAAACCAAAAGGCAGGGGGTCTTGAAGATAAGAACGATGAAGTTTTATAAAAGAGCACAAACATTTGAATACAAAGAGTGAATGAGGGTATTTATAGTCTTTCAAAATGGCGGGTCGCATCCCAAAGTGGTAGAACATCGACTGACACACATTTAATGCTTTAAAGGGCTTTTCTGATGGGACATTTTTAATTTTCGTATCGCGTACGTCATAAGTTTATTGTCACTTGTCAAAGTGAGAATCGAAATCCAGTATGGTGAGAATCTGAGGCTCATATCGTTTCTCGTCGTTACTCTCCGAAAAAACGAGTGGACTAGTATACAGTCAAAGTCAGGCCCAACTGTATGTGGTCGAAATGGGCCTTGACTCTATATGGTCAACATCGAATTCGACTATTGCACGACAGATTGAATTTGAAGATTGAACCTGAGTTTCATCGAAGCGAAACACGAGGCCAGAATGTCTAACCTCGAAGAACATCGAGCCCGTGGTCCGAAATCGATCCTGACTCTGAAAATGCCCCAGGGAAGATTACCAAACCTAAATGACGGAAAGCCAAAATATCCGTAATGAGATGAACATCGTGGCGGAAATCTTCGCACAAATCAATAGAACCGCTTAATTAGTAAATCAGAAGATTTTTTACCTTGTATGGAGTTGCACCAAATGTACGACCCCCTACTATATAAAGGGAGGATTTAATTATTTGTAGGGACACTTTTTCAATCATCAATTAAAGAAACAGTGGCATATTGTTCTTGAATCATTTATTCATTGACTTGTTCCAATTTCTACTATAATCAATCCCTGCCCAAGAAGGATCAACAAACTATCAAAAACGTCTAACTCGGGTGGCTTGCGTTCTTTTTATTTATCACTTAATTTAACTTTCATTATATTATCCGTCATGAGTATCAAATTAGAATATGTATCCTTAAAACCACGTATAAATTCAATTGTTATCCGGAATTTAGGGTAAACATTTATCTTGATGTAATTGATATTACTGGAATAAATTTATCATTTTTCTTTACCTTGGATTATTTTCTTGACATTGACCTTGCCAATTATCTATTTAATTGGTTGCATTCAATTGAAAAACATTGCGAAATTTACTACCATCAGCGCGGTACCTTAATATTTTGAGTAGCATAACTTGAAATTTTTATTTTAATTACCACTTCGTTGTTCTTGATTGCTTCCAACATGAATATCTATTTCCCCTTTTGTTGTAGTGCACTGTTGCATTTCTTAATAAAAATTATAGACCCTCTTGGTGGTTAGAAATTTTTGAAGGAAACAGTTCTAATAGGCTATAAAAATCAGTTTATTTTGAGAAGTGCTTTTGGAAAAAGAACTTTTGGAGAAAACTAGTTTGTGTTTGGCTAATCAATTTGAAAAGCACTTTTGAACAATAATTTGGGTTTGGTCAAGATTTTCAAAAAGTGCTTTTAAGTTGTATACGGTTAAGTCGGGCCCATCTATATATGGTCAAAATCGGGCTTGACTCTATATTGTTAACATCGAGTTCAACTATTGCACGACAGATCGGATTCGAAATGCGTAGGGTCAAAGATCGAACCGAGCTTCATCAAAGCAGAACACGAAGCCAGAATGTCTAACCTCGAGAACACCCTGCCCGTGGTCCGAAATCGCGCTTGACTCCGAAAATGTCCGAGGGAAGATCATTAAACCAAAATGACGGAAAACCGGAATATCCGTAATGGGACGATCATCACGGCAGGAATCTCGGCACTAGTCAATAAAACCGCTTAATTAGCAAATCAGGAGATTTTTTACCTTGTGCGGAGACTTTTACCTTGTAAAAAATTGCACTACATGTACGACCTCCCCACTATATAAAAGGAGAGTTGAACCATTTATCAGACACCTTTTTTGACGAATCATCAATAAAAAGAAAAAAACAGTGATATATTGCTCTATTGAATTATTTTATCATCAACTTGTTTCCATTTTCATTATAATAGTTTCTACCCAAGAAGGATCAGCCAACGACCAAGAGTGTCTAACTCGGGTGGTTTGCAATTCTTTTTCATTTATCTCTTACTTATAACTTTCATTATATTATTCGTCATTTGTATCAAATTAGGCCACATATCCGTAAAACCACGTATAAATTCAATTATTATCCAAAATTTAGGGTAAACAGTTTGGCGCCCACCGTGGGGCTAAGGATAATAGTGGATATTTGAGACAACTTTTTGTCACACACATTGTTTGACACTTGCTCTTTGAAGTGTTTTTGATTCCAGGTTGCAATACGGAAATGTCAAACTCCCAATCGGCACCTCTGCACGTTGATAACGAGTTCGAACATCAAGGCAAAATTAATAAAATAGTACCCCGTGACGAAATTCCAATCGATGCTAATTCACAAGTGGCAGTCGATGCAGATCAGCTCACTGGTCCCTCAAGTAGCGTTCATAAGGAAATCCGATCGGTGACACAAAACCCCAAAATGATGAAAGGGACGGGATCAGCCTCAGGATGATCTTCGAGATGTTGCAAGCCCAACAGGCACCGATAGCTCAGTTAAAAAACCGAAGCCAAATCTCGAACAGGGTTCAACCTGGCACTTCCCGATAAATTACTCGTAAGGATGGATTGGTTGTAGGAAGGTTGAATGAGTGTGAATCGGGGGCAAACCCCGGAATTATAAAGATGCTTGAAGAACTAACTAAACGAATAGAATTTAGGGAGAAGAAAATCGAGGAAAATAACAAGAAGGTGGAAACGTACAACTCCAGGGTGGATCAAATCCCAAGAGCATCCCCGGTATTAAAGGGCCTAGATTCCAAAAGGTTCGTGCAAAAACCATTTCCACCGAGCACGGCTCCAAAACCGATACCCAAAAAATTCGGTATGGCAGAAATCCCCAAATACAACAGAACGACCGACCCGAACGAGCATGTAACCACATATACATGCGCTATCAAAGGGAACGACCTGGAGGATGACGAGATCGAATCCGTTCTGTTGAAAAAATTTAGGGAAACCCTGTCGAAAGGAGCCAAGACATGGTATCACAACTTACCCCTAATTATATTGACTCGTTTGCTATGCTTGTAAATTCTTTTGTGAAGGAAACACGCAGGCGCCATCAAGGTCGAAATGCGAAAATCGAACCTTTTCAAAGCCAGGCAGAAGGATAACGAAATGCTCAGAGAGTTCGTGTCCCGGTTCCAAATGGAACGGATGGATCTGCCACCGGTCACAGACGATTTGGCCGTTCAAGTTTTCACTCAAAGGCTCAATGTTCGAAGCACGACGGCTTCGCAACAACTAAAGCAGAACTTAATAAAGTACCCTGCCGTCACATGGGCTGACATACATAACCGGTACCAGTCAAAAACCAGAGTCGAAGATGATCAGCTTGGAGCCCCTTCGGGATCCATTTACCCCGTTAGAGCTTATGACAAAATACGAAGGGAAGTTTATCGCGAACCAAGATCGAATAGAGAGCGACATCGGCCATATCACGGGGCCAGAAAAATTGGCGTATCCGGAAAAAACTCTCCAAGACATGAAAGGAGGAATCACCGAGGTCAGAACGACTGGGGGCTCATGACCAAAAGCAATTTCGAAAGGCCCATCGGGCATAAAGAAGCACCTTGATTATCGGAGTATAACTTTAATGTTGATGCTGCCACTATCGTATCTGCTATCAACCACATCAAAGATACCAAATGGCCTCGGCCGTTGCAATCCGATCCAAGCCAAAGGGATCCTAATCATATATGCAAATATCATGGCACTCATGGTCATAAAGCAAAAGACTTTAGGCAACTGAGAGAAGAAGTAGCCCGGTTACTCAATAACGGACACCTTCAAGAATTCTTGAGCGACCGAGCAAAAAATCACTTCGAAAATAGGAATACACAGACAGGCCAGGAAGAACCTCAACATATAATCGACAAGATTATCGGTGGAGTTGATACCCCTCAAGGTCCGACGTTGAAACGTACCAAAATATCCATCACTAGGAAAAAGCGCACTCGGGATTACATGTAAGAGGGGACCTTATCTTTTAACGACGAGGATGCGAAAGGAATTGTACAACCCCACAATAACGCACTGGTAATATCTATACTTATACATAAAGTTAGAGTAAAACGTGTGTTAATCAACCGAGGTAGCTCGGCCAATATAATCCGATCGTGGGTCATGGAGCAACTCGGCCTGTCAGACTGGATCGTTCCTACAGTCCGAGTACTTAACGGTTTCAATATGGCATGTGAGACCACCAAGGGTGAAATAGCATTGCCAATAAATACTGCGGGAGCCATTCGAGAAACAAAGTTCTATGTGATCGGAGGGGACATGAGATATAATGCTCTATTTGGAAGGCCATGGATCCATGACATGAGGGCGGTACCTTCGACATTACACCAGGTGTTGAAGTTTACGACGGCTGTTGGAGTTAAAACGGTTTATGGGGAGCAACCAGCTGCGAAAGAGATGTTCGCGGTGGAAGAAATGACGCCAACACCAATGCTTCCTAACCAAAGGGTCGAGAGCAAGACAAAATAGCAATCACAGATACCATCTTCAGCAAATGTGGATAAACAAGTATATGTCGAGGTTGATGATTATGGAATTCCCAGATCTTTCATCGCCCCTGATGATTCCGATGCCAGCAAATCGACTGTCGAGGAACTGGAACAAGTCACACTGTGAGAAGACTTTCCCGAACGAAAGGTATACCTGGGCTCGGGGCTGAGCTCCGAGCTTAGGACAAAACTTATTTGATTCCTTACAACTAACGAAGACTACTTCGCTTGGTCCCACCTTGATAAAATAGGTATACCGTCGGAGATAATCACTCACAAGCTGAGCCTGGATCCGAAATTCCAGCCAGACAAACAAAAAAGGAGGCTTCAGTCCGAAATCAAACATGCGTTCATTAAGGATGAGGTAACTAAACTTCTAAGGATAGGGTATATTCGGGATGTTAAATACCCGAAGTGGTTGGAAAACGTAGTGGTAGTCCCTAAAAAAAGGAATAAATTAAGAATGTATGTAGAATATAAAGACTTGAATAAAGCATGTCCAAAAGACTCTTTTTCTTTATCCATCATCGATCGAAAGATCGATGCTACTGCCGGTCATGAAACCCTTAGTTTTGTCGATGCATACTCCGGCTATAACCACATACGGATGGACCCAAGTGATCAGGAAAAAACTTCCTTCATCACTAAATATGGCACATACTATTGCTATGTAATGCCATTTGGGTTAAAAATGCTGGAGCCACATACCAACGCTTAGTAAACCGAATGTTCGAGAAACAACTAGGAAAGACAATGGAGGTTTATATTGACGACATGCTAGTTAAATCCCTGGGAGCAGAGGACCATTTAAATCATTTGCAGGAACCATTCAGCGTGTTGAAGCAGTACAACATGAGGTTGAACCCGGAAAAATGGGCATTTGGTGTGGGTTCAGGTAAATTCCTTGGATTCATGGTCTCAAATCGTGGAATCGACATCAACCCTGAAAATATCAAAGCTATTGAGGATATCACGGTCGTAGATAATGTGAAAGGCATGCAAAAGTTGACCGGATGGATAGCCGCTTTAGGGCGATTCATTTCGAGGTCGTCCAATAAAAGCTACCGGTTCTTCGCTCTATTGAGAAAGAAGAACAACTTTTCATGGACTCCGGAATGCTAGCATGCTTTGGAAGAACTCAAAAGATAATTATCGACCCTGCCGTTGCTTAATACACTGAAGATGGACGAACAACTATACCTTTACCTGGCAATCTCAGAGATAGCGGTAAGCGGAGTCCTAGTCGAAGAAGAACAAGGTACACAATTCCTGATTAATTATGTCAGCAAAACCTTAGGCGAAGGAGAGACTAGATATCCTAACTTGGAAAAACTGGCACTCGCTTTGTTAAGGCTTCTAGGAAACTGAAATCGTATTTCCAATGTCATCCCATATGCATAGTAACAACTTACCCATTAAGAAATGTGATGCATAAGCCCGAGCTCTCGGGTCGCTTGGCCAAATGGGCCATAGAAATAAGTGGGTACGACATTGAATATCGACTTCGAACCTCCATCAAATCTCAGGTGTTGGCAGACTTTGTGGCTGATTTTAC